>OZ022414.1:10560972-10846442 GCA_963989365.1 Rhimphoctona megacephalus | reverse complement strand
TCTCTCTCTCTCTTTTTTGTTAGTAGCCTCAAAGCGCAAAGCAACGTTCCACTGTTTTAATCAGAAATTATAAACGCACAAGCTAAGCAAAAGAGCCATTTCGACTGAGGACCTCGATGCAAAATGTAAATACTGCTAAATGTGTACGTATATAGTGCCAAGTTTCATTAAAAATAATGGAAAATACATTGCGGGCATTGTTTCGGTGCTAACAATAAAAACCGGAAAACGAAGGATCATCATTGAAATATATAAATTTTTGTTTGCAAATCGTTTAAAATTTTTCGTTTGTTTTAAATGTTTGTTTATAAAATTATTAGGAAATGTTAACACAAAAGTACAACTTGCAAGTCAACTACGATTGCATAAAATGTTCAGACTCACTAGGGCTAGAAAATTCTTAATTGCAGAGACACAATCGATTTACTCAAAAGATCGCCATTTAGAAACAAATTTTCGAAAGAATAAAATGATTTAATTCTACACATGTATTTAGTAAAAGCGTTATTGCGTTTGTTCTTCAAAGGAATCAATAAGTTGGTGAAACGTGAGATGATCTCCACCGAGAGCGAACTAAATAAAGATAAAAGTTTCGCTACAGTGTCGTACGAAAATTACAGAGTATGAAGTTCCGATCGGGGCTATAAAAGTTACACGGAAGCCGGATGCTGTTGGCGGTACGTGGTTCGAGTGGCAATCACCGACAACGTCCACGATAGATACGACGAAGACCTACACCGTTATCACGTTTCACATGATATAGTGGGATAAACAGTCGAGTGATTGGCTCTTTAAGTACACCAGTCTCAATTTAAGAATAGAAGAGAGGTGGATCAAGTAAAACAGAAAGTCGGAAATTTTCTGAATTTTCAATCGCTCCAAACCTGATCACCAAAGGTTTAAACGCTGATTTTTAGAAGAGCACTATTTATACATTAGAACAATTGATAGTTATATCACTATATAACTAATTAACCATTAGATCATCATTTCAGGATGACGGTATTCAATTTTTTATTATAACACTCAGAAAAATAATATCTTCAAAATGATTCGTTAAAACGGTCGGTTGAATGATTTCCCGCTCAGAATAGTGTTCATTCACGTAAAAGGTTCGCCACAAGGGACAAGCAGCATCTGAGCTTAGACGAGAATAATGTAAAACGCAACAATTTCAGTCCCATTTTTTCCCTCCCAATTCCCAAGGACGTTAGCTATATACGAGTAAGGTAGGGTATCTTGGTTAAGGATCGATATCGTCGTTGAGCTCTTCGCAACCAAGAAACTCTCTCTAGAATTACTGCAATTCATTACAGAGATTACTCCCTCGACAGGGCTTTAACACTCGAACGATCCGTCTCTCTCACTCTTTCTCTCTCGTTCGCCTGAGAAAAAAAACTAGCTTGATCTTCAGCCCTCTTATCCTCCATGACTTAAAGCAGTCATAGACTAATTTTTGGTTCGCTACAGCAACATAAATAGAGTAAAATATCATAATGAGAGCTCAGGGAAACGTTAATAATTCATCGTTGAAATAGTACTAACATTGCTTTTCAAATTGAAATTCACGAGATAAAATTTATGTGTTGAAGTTGTCGGAGATAGAAAAAAGAATACGAGCGAGTATTGAGAGTAAATTATTAACGAGTATTATTAAAATATACAAAATTCGTTTTGAAACACTTTCCAATAACCACTTTAATTATATATACAAAAAAACTATGTATGATATAATTTCAAAGTGAATGTATAGTCAGTACACGATTATACTATCACAGGGAAGAGGAGATGTTCGTAATGATGTGAAATTTTAAAAATGCAAGATGTTGATGTAAAGCTTGGTACAGCTCGTCTGATCAGCAGAACCTTGAGAATTCAGAGAGGATAAAGGAAAGCTCATTATATCGCAACACGACGAAAATCGCTTTATTTCCTCTTTCTTTAATCAGCAACCACAAGAATATATACATCATAAAATTCCCGTGAAATATAAAAAGAATCGCTGCAGGATTTTGGAAAATCTCACAGTGTAGACTCTTTTATCTTTCTACCCCTCTTATATCTTATTCTCTGTTGTATGTCGTCAAACCTAGCTTTTGCTTCCTTCTGTATCCGCTCCCCCCCCCTCTCTCTCTCTCTCTCTCTCTCTCTCGTCCCAAAACTTCTTAGAAAAATTTTGTTGTATCATTAAGTAATAATTTGGTGTATTATTTGTTGTTAAAATTTATCATACTATCAAACTTCGATGAAATTTCGATTTGCCCTATGACTTGCCAGGGCATAATAAACAAAATCAATCAATTAATCAATCTCTCTCTCTCTCTCTCTCTCTCTCTCTCTCTCTCTCTCTCTCTCTCTCTCTCTGTCTATCATTCTTTTATTCTATCTCGTTCACTCTCTTCCGTCGTTCTCACACGCTCCTTGACTTCGGAGTCTCGACCTCACTCTTTTTCTACCCCTTTCTCTCTGTTCTCTTTCAGCATAGTTCGTCTCTTTTACTCATCGATCCGCGTAAGCCCGGAGACTAAGCTAAATCGAGTGGGCAGGCCACGCTGTTCTCTCGCTTCGCGAAAGATCGCTACCTCTCAAATTCGCGTTTTCCTTCCTCTCCCTCTTCCTTCAGCTCTCTTTTAATTCGTACTTGGCTCTTAGCCTCTTTCTTTCCTTCTGGATTTATATATATACCAAATGCTATGCACTAGCTGGATTCACCTTGTATATGTTCGAGTCTTGCTGAGAAAACTTGCCAGGGGTTTAAGACTCCGCGGAACGCCGAGCGTACGCTCTGATGCCTGCATATCGACATCTCTGCATTTACCAATCCTCTCCTACGTACCTCTCATTTCTCTTTCCTCTGTAGTGAGTTGTGAATCCAGAAGAGATACACTTTCTACGAATCAGGCTTCGCTTTTTTTTTAAAAAGGAACGAGCTTTTCACCGATTGCCCATTTGTTTCATTCCCCTTTAACCCGACTCCGCATTCCCCTCCTTTTTTTCTACTTCCCTTCCCCTCTCGCTTGATTCCTTTTATATTTCTCGACGATCTGACATTTTGTATTCAATCAAAATCCTGAGAGAGTAGCAACTTTAACTCAACAAGAATTTTCAGTAACCGCCCGATTCAATTCTTCAACCCATCTCATTTGTATTTCATTCTATTCATTTTCTGCTGTTAATTCATTTAATAAGAGCAAGTAGGGCAATTCCAAACGCGGGAAAAATCCCAAATGACACAATATCTCTATGTTCCAAAACCCCATCTTCCATGCAATCGCATTCATCCGACAGCCACATTATTGTCGTAGTTTTCGAGGCATGAGTTCTTATTTTTTCTCTAAGGCGAGAACCATTAAAATTTCATACGATTTCATTTGCCTATGGTATAAATTGATGAATATAAGTAATAAGCTATTTAAATTTTTTCAAGCAAATTATTTTTTATTTTCAGTTCAATGTAAATAAAACTTTTTGTATATGTTCGTGTTGTTTTTTTGTTTCGTATAAATCGTTTAGAACTACTCGTGAAATATTCTTTTACAAATTAAGTGCTTGATTTTCCGTTAAATGACTTTTATTTCCTACTCAACAAGCAAGAAGTAAATTTCTTCCAAATTATAAGTTAAAAATCATGAGAATCATAATACAGAAATCCCTGAAGTTTTCAATATTGTCTAGCTTATTCTTTGTTATATATTCACTAAAGTGATATTGAATATCTTACATACAAATATAATCTACAATGGGGGATGCTGCGAGGCTCTTCGACGATGGCCTATTTCTTTCGAGGCCGCGCTACCACCCTTTGATACATCCCTCCTCCATCAATTACATGCTCACGCATGCCGCGCGAGGCTGGGGAAAATTTAAGAATGTAGGGTTAAAGCGAGAAGAGAGAGGGATCGAGGGAGAGAAGATGGAGCCAATTTCTCTACGTAATTCGCTCCGTCGGACCATAAAATTGCCGAACGCCAGAATCGATTAGTTAAGAGAGAAACAGGGAGAGAGTAAGCTGACCTTGCTAGTCCCGAAAATCCCATTCGCAAACCCTGGCATAGCCTGACAACGACTTTACGGCACGATCTTATACACTTTATATAATATCACCTCTATATATTACTCTCATACATACTTTATACATTACCTATTTACCTTCTATACGTGTACTTCAAAATATATAAATGTAAAATATGAAAAACACTAAGGTCGAGTCGTAGATGGTACCCTAGTCCTATATAATTTAATGCTACGCCCAAGTACTACAAGCAGGGGGTTGTGTTTCATATACAAACACTCATATACATGTGCAGATGAATATAAACATATACGGTGTGTACTATATATTAGGCAATAGGGCGCTAATACATAAACCGATATATATTTAGCGGCAAAGCCTCGATGTTAAAGTTTCATTTGGGGCTAGCGTGAAGGGGCGAATACATTTAAAAAACCGGATCGAGCAGGGTAGAATGGAGAGAGACGGAGAGTGAACTAAAAACGAAAACAAGGATAAAAAAAATTACAAGAAACTTCAAGTTAAGAAAAGAAAAGGCCATATACGAAGTGACACCCCGATACAAGGGTGTATTTTAACGTGATCGTGGTAAGAAATGAGAGACTCAGAATTATCACGCGCTTTCCTACCGTAACGGTAAACAAGTCGTGCGTTTCACAGATAGGGGTTTAGTGAGACGAAAGAAAACCTTATCACCAATCGCTTCTCTTATTCCCCTCAGCAATATGATGTTTTCGCATGGTTCGTCATATTTTGAAAAATTATCTCCGTATATACTTATTATTATAACAACGTTCTTCTTGTCAAAGGTTTTCCTCGGTGACCCTTTTTTCGCTCTATCAATTTCTCTTCTTTTTCATCCCTATTCGACACTGCTGAATTGTTATTTTTCCTTGCCTCCTCAACTGCTTCATGTACATGTATACATCAGTGAGGTGACGAATATCTCGCGGAATTTAAAATACGTGCTAATCTCTTAAACCTATATTTTGTTACATGAATTATATTTAAGTGTGTGCATAGACATATATAAAGGGAGAGCGGTTGGGCCAGTGGATAAGGGTTCGCACTCGCACGCCGCGAATCACGAGTTTATATCTCGGCCAAACACCATTGAAAATTGGAAAAAAAAATCAAGTGTTTCTACTGCAATCCCGGCTGGTTCGGACTCCACCTTCATAAATAAATTCATACCCAAAAACACCTCTCTGTACATTATCAGTTTCCCTTCGCCCGTGGCACGTACGATAATATTGGGGATAAGTTAGCTGTCGCCGCACAAAAAGGGAGGAAACGGAGCGGTATTACAAAGAGAGAATGCTGTAATATTCTTAAGTCCGCATGGGTAAGAATGGATACAGTAATGATAAACAATTTACAAAAATAGATGCAGATATTTTTCAAATTAAAAAGCCAACATAATCGTGAAAAGAGATGAAACACCATTCTTTCCACTTGCGGAAATTTATCCCACCCTTCGAACACACCACTTACAATCAAAAAAATCCATTCTCTCCAAGATTACACAAACACGCAAATGCATGTCGTCATACGTATACGAATGTGTATTGCGTATATGAAATTAAAATAACAATATGAAGAAAAGCATCCTGAAAAGCTCGCGCGGTAAAAAAGACAAAGTATTTTTGCAAAATGCCCTCGGGTCTCATGATCTCCCAGTAGAGATCATGAGAAAACGTAATTTTCTTACTACGTAAAATGAAAAGAAACAAGAGAAACCAGAGACTTTTCTGTCTGTGAATTCTCGAGTAACGAGATTTCTGTGCTACCCTTGTAAAGAGAACAAAAAAAATTGTCCAATATAAAGCGTGACGAATTTTAATCAAATGGAGATAGAGAGAGAGAGAGACAGAGAGAGAGAGAGAGATAGAGAGAGAGAGAGAAGGACACACGTAACAGTAAGAAGGGGAGGGATATTTTTCTCTCTCTTTCCTTCTTTCGCTTTTAAGCCTCTTTTGTGAACGCCCACACCAATTGCTCAGAGACCATTTACCTCGTGGGCGCAATCCTGATGATTGAATAATCTTTTTCCCAGGCTGGCCAAAAGAGGCCGAGAAAAAAAAGCAGATAAAAAACGCAGGGAGGAAGGGTGAAAGAGATAACGATAGCGAGCAATACGGAAAAAGAGACACAGCGTTGAAAGTCCCCGTTAATGAATTTATTCGCGCAGTAAGAACAACATTAATTCGCTTTCAGGCGATTCTCGTGGAAAAAAATGAACGCGAGGAAAGAGAAGGGTGCGACGTCGATGGCATATCGCAGCTGCTGTTGGATGCAAAATGATAGAAAGAAAGCAAAATAAGGGAGATAAAGCAAAGACCGAACTTCTAATAAGTGAGAGAGGGAAGAGGCCAGCTCTTTCGGCTTAACTCAACGTTAATACGGTACGAGAGAGTAGACGAAGCGGAGAAGTCGGGCTGAATGATGCATTAACGCTCTCCTTCGGTTCGTCGGTTTATTCCTTTGCTCATTCTCCGTTTCTTCGTTTGTTACAAAATATACGTATATATAAAATCACTTCGTTTACCTTTTTCCTATCTACATTTTCACCTCCTCCTCCTTTTCCCTTTCCTCCCCCTGTAGGTCAGTTCGTTATTTATTCTCTTTAGTATCGAGATAAAGAAAAAA
Source organism: Rhimphoctona megacephalus (assembly GCA_963989365.1). Classification (NCBI taxonomy): domain Eukaryota; kingdom Metazoa; phylum Arthropoda; class Insecta; order Hymenoptera; family Ichneumonidae; genus Rhimphoctona; species Rhimphoctona megacephalus. The sequence continues at coordinate 10,839,781 of OZ022414.1, read as the reverse complement.
GCGAAGTGTGGCTCTGAATCGACAGGAGAGAGCGAATATTAATTTCTTCAAAGCTACGTTTAGCAATCTTCATCAATTATTCGCTGATATTTTTTCGATTAATAAATCGGGAGAGATTTATTATTGAAACTTTATCATAAAAAAAGATAATAATAAAATGAACGACAAAATTATACACAATATTTTTCATATGAGATAAAAACACTGTTAAAAATATCGTAAATGGTATTTTTATGCTTATGTTACGAATGCTTAGCGAAAGCGTTATGCTCAAATAAAACTAAAAATGTTTATGGATCACATTACAAATTTCGCGATGGAACAAGCTTCTTGTGTCGAAATACTGATTCGTGTCGGAAATGAAAAAATGTGCTAGACGTTTCATGTTGTTATATATAAATGTATTTGTGTATTCAAATAAGAGTTTTCCGTAAAAAGCATAGCTTGGTCGTAAGCCGACAGAAAACAGCACTTACATAAATAAATTTTATACAATTACCGGCCACAACCTTGTTGTTATGTTGCTTTAAAAAATGTATTTTCCTAAATTCGCAGACTCGTCCAATCCAAGCACACTGCATAGCCGAAAAATGGCCCATAAAAAAAATAATAAACAATAAATCTTCAAGAAAAGCAAACACGATAAAAAAAAATATTTTGTTAAATCGTAACCCTCGACGTTCCAAAATATTGCGAACTGATATTATCTGTGAACTGCAATGGTACACAAGAATTCGGGCAACCTGTGCCCTTTCTGGAACATATAGAACATTAGGTTGGAAAGGTGAAACGGCGAAGTGTCTCTAATATTGAGTTACGTTGAATAATGCAGTGCGGAACGAATATAACATTATCCATATCGCGCAGCTCCTATTACAGACGGGAAACTCGGACGGTCCTTAGGACTGAAGCAACGAGAAGAGGTTGGGAGAGAATAAACCTCGGATTCACGACTTATCTACGTACATGAATACATACGTAAATACGTATATATATATATATTGTGACGTGGTAATTTTGCCCACGTCACTAAACGATTAAGTTTTGGCACGGCACGGGAAAGGAGCGTTCTTCGGCATCGAAGAATCTCTCTCGAGCAAATCCAGAAGGGCCAAATGCGAGCGTATTTACCGAATATTAATTTTATTTTGATTTAATTTTATTATTGTACGAGCGAGCGGCGGTTATCCACGATAATTTCGAGTCAAGGAAGGCTTAGGCGATTCAGAGAGGGGACATCGAAACGTCATCGAGTCGGAGAGCAGAGGGAAATTCAAATTTCGAGTTTCGCTGTTGAAGGTCATCACGCGTGGGTCGCTAACTCCATGCCCTCACCCTCAGCTGTCTAACCTCAGGATGCGTCCATCAGCATCTAGAGATCGCCATATTCTCGTTGGAATAAGCCGAAGGCACAATTTCATCGTGTCGAAACATCGAAAATACCGCTCAACCAAACATCGAAATTACCGCTCAGCATAATGTCAAACGTATCGGCTCAGCATATCGTCGGAATTCAAAATAATACGTTGAGGTCAGGTCGGCGAGAAAAGGTTCTTGAAAACTCTCGAATATTCTAGAACAAACGGTTGCGATTCTCGCGAGTAGGCTAAGGGTGGGGGGTTAGGACCCTGGACTCGAGTTTTGGGCAGCAATGACGGAGGACGTCTTTTCTCGGGCCGTTGCCGTTCCTGATCAAGAATTCGACGCCGCCAGAATATCGATGGAGAGATTCGTGGTCTTTTCCGGATCTCGTCCTACGGAAACTGTAGTGGTGAGCCGTCGTTTCGCTCTTATTGGGTTTATCGTTTATCGTATCGTATTTACTCGCGAGTAACTGTTTGGAGAATTTTGTGATTAACGAGCGATATTGTTTCGGGGCACGCACGCGTTTGGAAAATTCTGGTTACGCCTTGTCTCGCGATTTTTATCTCTCGCGATTTGTCGTTGTCGTTTAATGAATTTGAATTGCCGAGAGGAATTCTATTATAATTTTGTCCAATCTCGAGATCCATAGTTTTAGTAATTTTTGTTATATAATTGTCGGTATCGATCGGGTCACAGATCTTTAAAGTGCTTTAATGGCGAAATCCTTAGCGTTACGAAATTGTGTCTCGTGGGCGATCGAGCCGAATATTTTATAAAAATTGTGTTGTCGACGGTTAACGAAAAATTAATTGTGAGGATTGATTGATTATCGAAACTTCTGTAAAATTGAATGTAAATTTTATTATTATTTTCCGGAAAAATATTTTCATCCTTGTTCTTTGCTATTTAATAAATTTCAATTGTAATTCCGGATTTTCGTGTCTCGTGTGTGATTATTTTCTTAACTTGCCTAGACACGCCCCTCTACCAACTTGGTTAAACACTACAGCTACGACCGGGAAAACCTTTATTCGTTCTCGATAATTTCAAATAAAATTTGTCTAAGGTCATCTTAGGCTGGCGTCCAAGGAATTGTCGAGATCGGAATATTTTGTGCGACCGTTGGAAAAAGTCGTCACAATATATATATATATATATATATATATATATATATAGTGACTTTTCTTTATTTTATGCGTTTATTATAATTTCTTTGTTGACGAGGTGGGGTCGTGTTCTGGACTCTAATTTGTTGGAAGAGGCGAGTGAGGGCTTCTAATTTCAATTGATTTTAGTCTGACTATTTTATAAAATTAAGGTATTGCTATTGTTATTTTTTTTTTTTTTTATATGCCTCAGATTATGATCCTCTCATGGGTTATAATAACCGGGATCTGGTCATCATAGGCTCTTTTGCTGCAAGTAAAATAAAAGAATAGAAAAGAGATTTATTTATTGCAAACAAATTCAAGGAAAAATTGTTTTATTCATGAATGCGGCCAAACGTACGAGGCTGACGGCGCTGCGTACAAAGAAAATTATTGTTAATTGTTTTGATAGCGTCGGGACGGATTTTGCCGATCCGTCACGGCCAAATTTGAATAAAGAAAAGAAAAGGACTTGTTTATTTGTGGTATTAATTTCTTATGCCGAGGTCTAGTTAGAGACGAGGTGCTTAGGCTCGTCAGTTCCTATCCTCAAGGCTTCTTAAACCTATGTTATGTCGAATTATTTTTCCTTATGCGCTGGACGCTGTGCCAGTACATAAAACAAAAATATTTCAACGAGATGAGCCGGGCTTGCTCAGGAGACAGCACAACGGGTCGGTTTCACCTGAAAATTCATAAAGCAGAAACTTCGATCCTGAGAAAAGCGTCTATGCTCGGAGTCGCCTGGCCAGACCACGTGCACACTGACCGGTGAGTGACCTATGGGCGCTAGACGCAATGCTAGTACTCACAGGACGAGTCCGTCGGGCAGGACCGTGTCTCGTGATTGTGCGAGGCGACCATGCTACACTTTTTCTTTAGGGATCTCCTATCTGCGCCATACGTAGTGTTGGTACGATGAGGAGTGGGCCTAACAGGAGAGGACTTCGCCTTGGCGATCGTGCAATACGATCACTTGAGCGCTCTAGGAGATTTTTAGGGAAGCCTTAGGTGCCGAGCTTCAGGCGCAATGCTGAGACTCAAGCAGGCGCAGAGGAGAACTGAATCATTCGGAGGATGTGGTAGAATAAGGTGCTCTTGGGCTGTTTCGTCGGCCTTATATACCCGCCGGAGCGTTGACCATTTGCGAGGAATCCAGATTTAGCCGGTCTTTTCGGATTGTCTGTCCTTCTCCCGCTCACCTGTGTGGGCTCAACGTCGAGCACGTGTGTGTCGACGTTGAGCGTCGCTCGTAGGGGAGAAATCCAGATTTCTCCGGTTCTTCGCGTCGTCCGTCTTTCTCCCACTCGTCTGTGTGATAGTGGTGTGCGTACGTCGGTGTTCAAGCGTCGCGTCAGAGTGAGTCGGCGGTGAACGTCGGTTATGTGTGTGTGTCGTACGAATTTCGTCCCATTATAATATATGTATATATATATGAGTAGATCCATTGGTTATCGAGCATTTTCTCAGGAGGGGTCTTTCGAATTTGCTGAAAATTGGGTACTTCGAAGTACCTCAAAAACTATCGCCAAATACCAAATTTCAACTGCCTAAGTGCCCAAAGTCATGAGAACCAGCCTTTTAAAAGTCTAAAAATCATCTTATCCTATCTTCAAAATCTTCAAGATCTTAGCCTATCTTCAAAATGATGATTCACGAAAACCTCACGTTCAAATTGAATGATACAAGTCACATTTTGTTCAGTATGCCATTAAGTTTGTAGAACAAAAATTTGAGTCACCTAAGCCGAAAGGCTTTTTATCCCGATTTTTTTGTACGTTAAATTTTTTTATACGTTAAATAACTTGAAATTTTCAATAATATGATGATTTTAAAATTGTCGCCACAAATTCATTTTTAATCTCACTGACTTCTAGCATGGCTCATTTTTTTCGTTTTTTTATACCCTTTAAGCGAATGTGGCTAAAAATTTCATTTGCGTAAAGGAACTCAGAGATATTTCATTTCAAAGTTAGTCATTTTTGAATTATTACGAAAAATCGCTGACTTTTACATTACACTACGCATTTCTATCAACTTCTTCAATCGTTACCAAAATTTAGGTGAGAGTAGTTTTTTATATCTAGAACGACTCCCCTTAAGGAATTTCTTGGCCCGAACTTCCATCACTCTCTACAGCCTGCTGAAGATCACAATAATTCTGATTACTTTTGAGTTAAAAAATTAATAATGCAGTGTTCACTACTTTTTTTTTGGAGATTATTTTACGCACATTTCAATAGGGTCAAAGCAAGAAAATAATTTTTATACGTGAATATAAGAAGCCAAAATTTGTCGCAATTTACTTTCAATGCAGCTCATCGCTTTTATGCTAATCTGATTTTATAAATGTGAATGCTGGTAAATTTAAACGCCACTCATTGGGTTATTTCTTTTTATTTAATTCGACTCAGAAACACAAGAATATATAAAACTCCAAATGGAAATTGCCATTTACCTAAATTCATTCGGGAGCATCAAATGTATACTAGATTTAATTAATATTTTTACGATTATATCAATACACATGAAAAATCCAATGTTTACGCCACACACAGTCTACGCAATATCCACTTCGTTGACGCAGCCCAATTTAAAAAGACTGAGGTTATAATTGTATCAATTGAGGAATTGAGGTTATACTATACTTTTGAATTGAGGTTATGAGAGGTGTTGACATGGCATATATATATATTACAAAATTGTACTTTGCGATCGCAGCGCCTCTCATTTTCTACCGATTTTTGGGTACACTTCTTGTACGGTGTGTTCACTCCTTCTCTCTAGTCTCCCTGGCCTAGACACCGGTATCCAGGAGTAACACAAAGAGACACAGCTCACCAATAGGGAACGTCTGAATGTGCAATTTGTGCGGTGTTATTTTGGCTTTGAATGATAGGAATAAAGATAAATTTTACGATTAATAATGTTAAAAATGAGTAATTAAGGTTTTCAGCTCGTGATTAACGATCGTGCTGGGGGTTAAAATTATATAAAAATTTTTAAAAAATGTGGCTCAAGATATATCTCAAATGTCGTAGAAACACAAAGCACGGGCGACGAATCGGCCATATAATTCATTCCGTTTGTTTCTCGCTCTTTCATGCGAAATGGGCAGCGCTCTCGGGAAAAGAACAGTATTTCAAAAATGGTCAATCTTCTCGAAACCAAAATGGTGTGTGAGAGCTGCCCTGCATTTACCAATATCTTTTTGATGAAGCAAAACAAACAAATCAATTTTGTATCGTAAATCAATTAAAAAATCTTGTCGCCCGCGTATACGCGCTTGATTACTTAACACTTAGCTAATGTAGAAATTGCCCACTTCGTGGCGTTGTAAGCACCACGCACGGTCCCTATGGGGGTTGAGTAGATACACTCGAATAATTATTGCTTTTTTCACTGATAACTAGATGATGCGAATAATACATTACTTATTTTACGAAAATGATTCAATTTTAAATTATGAGAAAATAACGTTTCTGAACGAATCTAAACAATGAGATTCGTAAAAATTAAGAGCTTGTCTATCATAATTGGAAAAATTTATGTATTTTAATTGAAGTATTGAAAAGATGTTTTTATTTTAAAAGAAATAAACATAAAATAATTTAAAGTAAAAATTTTGACTTAAATATGCTTTTTATAACGTGATAATAATGTTAAAAATTTCTTTACAGTTTTTAACGCAATATTAGCTTAAATTTAGTGTGACCATATTGAAATGTGCGTAAAATAATTTTCAAAAAAAAGTAATGAACACTGCATTATTAATTTTTTAACTCAAAAGTAATCAGAAGTATTGTGATCTTCAGCAGGCTGTAGAGAGTGATGGAAGTTCGGGCCAAGAAATTCCTTAAGGGTAGTCGTTTTAGATATAAAAAACTACTCTCACCTAAATTTTGGTAACGATTGAAGTTGATAGAAATGCGTAGTGTAATGTAAAAGTCAGTGATTTTTCGTAATATTTCAAAAATGACTAACTTTGAAATGAAATATCACTGAGTTCCTTTACGCAAATGAAATTTTTAGCTGCATTCACTTAAAGGGTATAAAAGAATGAAAAAAATGAGCCATGTTAGAAGTCAGTGAGATCAAAAATGAATTTGTGGCGACAATTTTAAAATCATCATATTATTGAAAATTTCAAGTTATTTAACGTAGTCGGGATAAAAGGCTTAGGTGACTCGGGATTTGGCTTAGGTGACTCAAATTTTATTTCTACAAACTAGATGGCATACTGAACAAAATGTGACTTGTATCATTCAATTTGAACGTGAGGTTTTCGTAAATCATCATTTTTCGTAAATCATGGTGATTTTTAGACTTTTAAAAGGCTCATTCTCATGACCTTGGGCACTTAGGCAGTTGAAATTTGGTATTTGGCGATAGTTTTTGAGGTACTTCGAAGTACCCAATTTTCAGCAAATTCGAAAGACCCCTCCCGAGAAAATGCTCGAAAACCAATGGATCTGCTCATATATATATATATATATATATATATATATATATATATATATATATATTGAGGTTATTATACAACCGAAATCATAAAGACATACATGTATATGTCACATTATATGGCTGCGCGGACTCGAGGTACTATAAACATTAATATATTCATGCATAAACCACACTGTAGAGGATCTGGAGATTTACATCATGCGAATAGAGCATACTACCCTTCTCTCTAGTTTGACTGCGCAACATGCAATAATAATGATAATAGCGCAAAGGGTGTATTTTGAGTGCTACTCCATAATGGACTGAGCTTGTATACAAGCTTAAAGATTTTCAACACTTTTTATCTAACTTTTCACGATACATTGGAAGCCCATATCATGATAAAATGAAACAGGTCATAGGGATAAAAACTTTAAATTCTGATGAAATATGCACATGACTACATAATGAAGCAAGTTAGCCATATTCATGCTTGATCGACCGTTTAAACTGTGAGCTCATGTTCTCAACATAATCTTATTTGATGATGTGAGAACATAAGTACTTTATATAATATGTATATGAATTATGTATACAAATAATACATGGCAACGCGACTATGTTCTAGTTATTCACTTCAATGAGTGTTTACACAGAGCTTTTGACACGTGACTACTCTTCTATCCGCATCCGGAGTCTGCAATGCAGACATACCTTTCTATAATGGAAATATGATACTTACTTTATATACATGGGAATGTGTGTACGTGTGTGTATAGGTATGTAGATATATAAGTTGTCTGGAACGGGGCGTCGGCTGATCCCGGGCACTCTGGATGTACCAGAGGGCTTTACCATTTCTGGCGCCACCACTACATTCTTCTCATACTACCACGACAAAAACTGGACATATACGTTTGTATAGATATTTATGTATATATGTATTTATATATGTACGATAAAACATCTAACACAGTCGCATGTTATAACTTGCCATTTTTACGATACAAACTTCCATCCTCCGCCGCTCCACTTCTTCTCCCAAGCATATACTATATCTCCGGAGTTATATGATCTAAATCCTACGCACATGTACTTTTTTCTATGTATATGTATAGATACCTAAAGCGGCAGAGATTTGGTTCAACTTTTTTTATATCGCTATTACAAGGTTCTGTGTCCAGCAGCTCTTTTACAGAGATTTTAAAGTGGAATTTTGTTTCGAATATATTTTAGTTTTTTTTTCAGCGAAATTTTCTTGCCCACATCAGGCCGTTCATAAAATGGAAAATATATTGGTGGTTGGGTATTAAATTTCTTAGATCCTTCCTGCGGCTGTTCCGAGCTGCTTCCTCCTTTTATGACATTTTTTTTTTTTTTTGGGTTTCAACAATCAGTCAAAGCATGATGACTAGCTCAAAAATAAACAATATCGCGAAAATTTACCCTCTTCCCGACTCACGTGCACGGAAAAAATGATTTGTAAAAATTAATGGTCGATATTTAAAAATTTCGGAAACAGCACTGTAAAAAGTCTCATTACAAAATAAAAGTTCCTTTTGCCGGAATTTCTTAAATAGCAAAAATCCCCTCCTGGGGGAAAAAAACCTGGACAAGTACATTGGTGGTCCCTCGTTTCCCTATGATATCACAAAAAATCCAAAACCCCACTTAATTTTTTTTTTTTATGTTTACTAATTTTATTCATATCCCGGAGGGAAACCAACTATATAGATCACGAAATATCCTGCCAAAAAACCAGACTTCACAATAAATGTTACTTTGAATTTATTTCCACAGAACAAAACAAGAATGAAAACATTAAAAAATCAGCGTTATCAAGATGAGAAAAATAACTCTTATAATTGGTGTGTAAGAAGTATCAATAGTCTAGAAAAAAATGAAAAAAGGTCGACATCTAAGTTACGTGCAGCAGTAAAATTTATGATATCAGTACTAGGACAAGTATTTCTTTGGTGTCCTAAGTCCTCCTAAGTCGAGTAGCTACTTTTGTTTTGGTTATGGCGCGACCAATGTTGCCAAATAGTATTTACTTATATGACCTAATGAAACAACATTGCCTGCGCCGTGGCTAAAATAACGAAAAACAAGCAGGAATAGGAAGTTTCGCATAAGATCCCGTGCTTTTGTAATGTTAAAAAAAAAAAACTTTAATTTATGTCTGTACATGATAGCACAGTTTTGTTTGATTGGTAATAATTTGATGAACGTTCACCACCGTACGTTGAATGTATACGCACAGAGTACTTGTCCGGCCCATAACTTTTTATTATATATTATAAATATTTTATTATATTATTATAAATTTCTGACGGCGAAAAGCAACGCATGCAACGAAAAGCACCTCCAATTTGATTTTCACTTGAATGAGCAATTTTAATAAAAAGTTATGGGCCAGACAAATACTCTGTGCGTATACATTCAACGTAGGGTGGTGAACGTTCATCAAATTATTACCAATCAAACAAAACTGTGCTATCATGTACAGACATAAATTAAAGTTTTTTTTTTAACATTACAAAAGCACGGGATCTTATGCGAAACTTCCTGTTCCTGCTTGTTTTTCGTTATTTTAGCCACGGCGCAGGCAATGTTGTTTCACTAGGTCATATAAGTAAATACTATTTGGCAACATTGGTCGCGCCATAGCCAAAACAAAAGTAGCTACTCGACTTAGGAGATCCCAGAAACAATGCACCAACTGCATGCTCTACGTTGCCGGTACGTCCATATTGATATCTTCTCAGTCACCAAAGAAATACTTGTCCTAGTACTGATATCATAAATTTTACTGCTGCACGTAACTTAGATGTCGACCTTTTTTCATTTTTTTCTAGACTATTGATACTTCTTACACACCAATTATAAGAGGTATTTTTCTCATCTTGATAACGCTGATTTTTTAATGTTTTCATTCTTGTTTTGTTCTGTGGAAATAAATTCAAAGTAACATTTATTGTGAAGTCTGGTTTTTTGGCAGGATATTTCGTGATCTATATAGTTGGTTTCCCTCCGGGATATGAATAAAATTAGTAAACATTAAAAAAAAAAAATTTAAGTGAGGTTTTGGATTTTTTGTTATATCATAGAGAAACGAGGGACCACCAATGTACTTGTCCAGGTTTTTTTCCCCCGGGAGGGGATTTTTGCTATTTGATATTACTTCTTTTTTCTATAGTATTTTCATACATTTCGCTTTATATAGACTCCAATAGAGTCTATATATAACAAAAAAACTTACAATATGTTTGCATCATTACATCATCGATTTATTTCAATGTCAGGAATCAGTACTGCTCACACTACTAATTCGACATAAGAGAATGAGACAGATTTTCTACCATAAATTCATTGTTATTGAGGTTGTTTAAATATAGGAGCATTTCATTTCTCTGATAAGAAAAAAAGTTATAATGTTTTCAAAAGAGTTAACTACAGACTCGACGTATTTTCGAAATGTTAGTAATTCGTTGATAGGTTATTATTCGATTATAGTTTGGCAGAAAGGTGTTATAGAAAAGACCTCAAGTACTAGTTTTTCCCCAAGGCAAAAATTCAGAAAATTAAATACTTTATCATTAGCTTTCAAGTTGTGTATTAGAATAAGGCATTCAGGAGCGAAATGGCAGCGAGGATATTAGCAATTTCGGTCTAAGCTATAAATAAATAATTATATTTAACTTTACTGTCAGGAGCCTCAGAATTATTATTCTTTCAAAGATGAAATGACGGAAGAATATGATGCATCATCCTTGACTTACTAATTGTTTTATAAAACATAGAAAAAAATTAGATTAAAAAAAAATTCAGCCAAAGTACTTGACGAATGTTTTTTCACTTAACTTACATAATGTATCGGTCATGGTGACAACCTCGCCAAGTACTTCGGCCGAATTTCTTTTTCATCTATTTTTTTTTTTCGATTGCAATCGTTTTTTGCTTCAGACTCTTATTGATACAGAGTTTTATTTTCATTCTTGTCGGTAAAACAATTGCATTTTCGAACTTGATTCTTTTTGCTATCAACATTCAACCTTATTTGAAGATTTTATGTCACACTATAAAGCCTCCCGTACTTGGCCACATATGTTTTAGTATAGCTCAATTTATTTTATAACTTTTTGCGAAACCCAACCTTAGCTATTCGCGAGGATTAACTCATTTTGTTTTTTGTGATTTGAATTTATTTGATACATTTTTTGAGAGTGGTAACTTTTCTTACTTTTTGATAGGATTTGATTTTCTCAGGGATTTTTGCGAGAAAAGGTTTTTGCAGTGTATGTATATTCGTGGAAAAATATGGGAACGGCGGTCAACAAATATACTTGTCCAGGTTTTTTCCGCGAGGGGAATTTTTATGCATGATATGATTCGTTTTTTCTCATTCTTTTCAAACATCTCGCTTTATATAGATTAGAAAAAGGTTATATTCGGAAATTATCGCTTTTTCATTTCCAAACCCTGACCCCTTCTACTTCGAGTCAGGTTTTTTCCCCATGAAATAAAGGGACACGTGTTTTGGAATTTTCAATTTGGCATTTTTTTTATTCTCGAGCCAGTCAAATTTTTTTGACATTTTGCTTTACCTTTCTGGAATCAGGCTAAACTAAGTCGGGAACTGGGAGTCTGATACAAAAATTTACAAAGCTTTTAAAGGCTAGATTAGAGCAGTCAGAACTTTTCCATAGAATTTGTAGCTATTTGAATGTGTGTTTATCAAAGAAACATATTAAATAGCAGCATCTCCTTGTTATATTTGTAGATTTGTGGTAAAAAATATTACGCTTATTTCAGCTTATTGATAAAAATGGAGCGACTTTTTTCGAAATTTTTCATTTTTGATTAATGATAAAATAAAAAACCAGTTTCACGTATGTTTAGAGAAAACATATCGAATCTATTGTGAAAAAAGTTTAAGCATTTTTTCATTCTTATTTTTATTAACAAGGTGGAATCATGATTATTTTTCAATACCATTGAAGAAGTTACTACCATGAAAATAAAAAGTTACAACTATTTCAATATTCTCATTGAATATAGAAAAGTTCAAATAGTATGTTATGGGAACTCCAAACCAATATATTGAACAAAGCGGACAAACTCAGACCAGGATCGTACCCAAGAGAATGAAATGAATTTAGTTGTATTAGTCACATTAGCTTTGAGCAAATTTTGATACCATCAAACCCAGAGCGACTGTAGAGGGAAGCCTTTGGAATAAAATTTTTTCAATTTATTATGCCATAATCAGAGCTAAAAAGTGGAAATACTTAGCACACATGTCTCCTCTTCACAAAATGTTCAAAGTTTGTAGATATCGGCTACATTCCAATCATACAAATTTTGATACTATCAGAAGAAGAAGAGCACCCGAAGACTTTCTGAAACAACTTTTTAAATTTATTATGCCACAACTAAAGTGGAAATGTGAAAAACATAGTACACTTTAAGCCCAACAAAGTTGAGAAAATTTGGATGTATCTATTGCGTTCCGAGGACAGAAATTTTAATTCAATCCAAAAATGAGCAGCCGAAGACTTTTTGTAATAAATTTTTCAATTCATAATGCACAATCAGAGACAGAAAGTGGAAATATTTGGCGCACATGTCGCTTGACAAAATGTTAAAAGTTTGTAGGTATCGGCTACATTCCCATGATACAAATTTTGATATTTCTAACAATAATGGCCGTGAAAGCCTCAAAACTAGAACATACAGATATTTTAATATTATCTTTGAATTTTGAAAAGTTCAGAAAGTATGTTATGGATATTTTAAAACAATAAATTCAACAAAACGGGCAAACTTAGATCAGTACTATGCCCAAGAAAATGGATCGAGTTGAGTTGTACCAGTAGCATTATCTTCGTGCAAATTTTCGTACCATCATAACCAGAGCATCTGTAGAGCACATCTTTTTGAAAATATTTTCCAATTCGTTATGCCACAATAGGAGCCAAAAAGTAGAAATACTGAGCATACATGTTGCTCCAGGAAATTTCCAAAGTTTGTAAGTATACGTTGCGTTCCAATGAAACAAATTTTTATACTTCCAGAAAAAAAGGAACCAAAGACTTTCTGACAATTTTTTGAATTAATCATGCTACAACTCAAGCATACCACACATTGGGCTCAATAAAGTTTATGAATTTTGCATGTAGCCAATACTTTTCGAAGCCAAATTTTAATCCCATCCAAAAATGAGCAATCGAAGAATTTTCATAATAAAATTTTCAAGTCCTAATAATGCCACTATTCGATCCAAAAAGTGGAAATATTGGGCACACTTGCCACTTCACAGATATTTTAAAGTCTGTACGTATCTGTTGCTATTCAATGATACAAATTTTGATAATATCAGTAAAAACACATCAGAAGACTTTCTGAAACAATTTTTCAAAATTTATTATGCTTCAATTAAAGTGGGGTAGTGAAAAAATATAGCTCAATAGAGCCGAATGAAATTCTGAAATTTTGCATATATTCATGGCGTTCCGAAGACAATAATTTTGATCCCATTGACAAATGAGCAACCGCAGAATTTTCATAACAAAATTTTTAATTCATAATGCCACAATCGGAGCCAAAAAGTGGAAATACTTGGTACATTTGTTGCTTTAAAGAATTTCCAAAGTCTGTAGGTATCCATTGCAATCCAATGATACAAATTTTGATAATATCAGTAAAAAAACATATGAAGACTTCCTGAAACAATTTTTCAAAATTCATTATGCTACAACTAAATTAGGGAATTGAAAAAATGTAGCGCACATTGGGCCCAAAAAAATTCTCAAATTTTACATGTACGCATGGCATTCTGAAGCCAGCAATTCTTAACCCATCGACAAATGAGCAATCGAAGAATTTTCATAACAAAATTTTCAATTCCTAATGCCATAATCGAAACCGAAAACGGAAAATACTTGGCACATCTGTCGCTTCACAGAATTTTCAAAATCTGTAGGTATCCATTGCAATTCAATTATACAAATTTTGATAATATCAGTAAAAACACATCGGAAGACTTCCTGAAATAATTGTTTAAAATTCATTATGCTACAACTAAAGCGGGGATGAGAAAAAATATAGAGCATATTAAGCCAAACAAAATTCTGAAATTTTGCATATATCCATGGTGTTCCGAAGACAATATTTTTGATCCCATTGACAAATGAGCAACCGAAGAATTTTCATAACAAAATGTTCAATTCATAATGCTAAAATCGGAGGCAAAAAGTAGAAATACTTGGTACATTTGTCACTTCACACAATTTCTAAAGTCTGTAGGCATTCATTGCAATCCAAAGATATAAATTTTGATAATGTCAGAAAAAACACATCGGAAGACTTTCTGAAATAATTTTTTAAAATACATTATGCTACAACTAAAGCGGGGATTTGAAAAAATATAGAGCATATTGAGCCAAACAAAATTCTGAAATTTTGCATATATCCATGGTGTACCGAAGACAATATTTTTGATCCCATTGACAAATGAGCAACCAAAGAATTTTCATAACAAAATGTTCAATTCATAAGGCTACAATCGGAGCCAAAAAGTGGAAATACTTGGTACATTTGTCGCTTCACAGAATTTCCAGAGTCTATAGGTATTCGTTGCAATCCAAAGATACAAATTTTGATAATACCAGGATATGGAGTATATACCGCCAGTCTTTTGACATAAAGATATATTATACGAGCCATTTTGACATAAAGATATATTGTTGCTTACTACGGTTATCATCCAGATGCATCCATATATATCCAGATGCAGGTTGACAGTGTATTTGTCTATTAATTCATCAAATGCGAGATGATTCTACACCATATTTTGGATAGAAAAACGACGTCGAAAATCTTTTGAAATGGACCAACAATTATCATGCAAGGAACATTTCATGATGTGTACAAATTTTATTATGGTAAGCGAGGAACATTTTATAATAAAGAGGAAAGGGACCAATAAAATAAATTGTCAACGGTGTAGAGTTAACAAAAATATTTATTAGACACTGCTCAAAACTCGGCATGATAATAACAAACTTTGCCATATACATTTTTTTAACACTCATTATTAGTTTTATAGAGTTTCTTTTCCAAATTTACATCGATTCACACCAATCATGATTAACAGTTCAAAGTACACCATTTCATAGTTATCGAAGAAACGAAAAGAATGATTTCTCAACAAATCTTATACGAGGAACATTTAATCGCGAAAGAGAAAAGAGATCGCTTTCGTTTCCGTCGTAGAGTTAAGTGTGGAAAATAAAAACTGCAGGGTTAACAATAATAAAAAAATACATATTCATTTCAGCACTGTTCGAAAGTTGATTAAAAGCACTTCACTATTTTCACACCATCACTTTCTTATTATTACTGTAACCAAGAGTCGATCGAACCTAACCACCATATTTATAACCTCTCAACTATTCGTGAAAAAACATTATTATTTTCAATACTGTTTAAGCCACGAGATTCTAATTAGTCGCGATCGAAAGGGGAAAAAAAATAATATATCTTTCTTCAACCAAAGTTCCACATTTATAATGGATATCACACATTTTTTCTAGCCTGACACAAACGAAGAATAATAGACAAGTGGCGAATAAACACGTAAAAACGTTTCAACGATTATAAGTATTATTTAACCAAACTGACACATCTCGCACTGTTTTTACGAAACTCCGATTAAACTTTAATATCGCTGACGACGTTTTTCCAATAATTTCGACACTTAGTTCAAGTGCCCGTCAACTGGTTATTGTTTACCTAAACTCACACATCCCGCACTGTTTTTACGAAACTTCGATCAAACTTTCAAACCTCAAAAAACGCTTTAATAAATACTATTGTCACTTATCACTTATCCCGATTGATTTTTCCGAATTTCATCACTGATTCCCGATTTTACGACGAATGCGCATTAAAACGGTTATTTATTACTGTTTATAACCAAACTCTTCGACACGTCCTGCACTGTTTTCATCATTTATTTTTTGAATTCCGTTTCACACAAATTCACACATTGCGCATGACTCGTTTCATTGCGCAGTTGCGTGTTGCGCATCATTATGCGCATGCGCACTTGTTCACATCAAAATGATGAGACCCAACGAACACGACCACAGATCACACAACTTTAATGGTATTATCACAGATACAGACACCAACCAATCAGAAACTCGAGAGGCTTCAAGAGGTCTTTGATGGTGTTATATACAGACAAGTCATTCACTGGTATCGGTAGTCAGAAACCAACCAATCAGAAACTCGAAAGGGACAAGAGGCCTTTGATGGTGTTATATACAGATACGTCGAAATCCTTCACACAATTATAGAAAAATACATAATTTTGACCTGTGCAAAGTTTTTTCTCAGCAATTACGCCACCGATCATGCTGATTTTGGGCTCAATCGAAAGCATTTTTGACAATTAGTCTCCAGTCCAATTTTCGTTATATCAAACGACTCCTGAGCTTCGTAATTAAACGAAAAGACATGCCAATTTTACCCCCACCACCGCGAATCGTTTTATTCAGAGAAAGTATAGACTCGGCGAGCCTCGGGCCAGCAGACGACAGAGCTGTCAATGTACTTGTCCCGAGACTCTACCGAGTCTCTTGTTAAATATTCTGAAATATTTCTCTCCGTGTACGTATCACTTTTTTTTACTAATAATTACCAAGTAAATAGTGGTGTATTAGGTAGCATCCGTGCACATTAGGTCGTAGATAGGTAGGTAGTTCAGATCGAATCCCAGTGTAAGTAGGAACATTTTTCGGCAGAAATTTATGTGGGAAGTGATGGATGTAAGAAAGTGTGATTCAAAATGCATCTATAATCAAAGAATTTTTTAAAATTTTATTTTTTTTTAACAATTTTATTGTTATGTTTAGGTAATTCTGATGAGGATAAGTTCAGTTTATTATTTCATGTACTTTCCACGGTTTCACACTGTAAAAACGGGGTAAATTTAGCGTGCACTTTTTACTGTTCGACATGTAAAAATTCGTTTGATGGACATGCAATATGTCATTTACAGTTTTAATATTTTCCGCCACAGGCACTTGCAGATTTTGTTTAAAGTTTCATTAAAAATTGAGATGTTTATGCGTCCGGAAGGCGCTACTAATGAAAACTGTAAAGTTTCATGGAAATCCCAGTAAAAACTACAGTGCATTTTTTTCCGTGTGAGTCCTATTTCAATTTCTGTGAATACAGAAAAGCTTGTCGCCCCATCTTAATCGACACCTACCGTAACAAAAGTTTGATTGCAAAATAATCTTTGAGCAACAAGTGAGTACTCCAGCGTACATTTCTTGCCGAGTGCCAAGTAGATAAAAACGCGAAAATACACCCACGTTGACCGGGAACGCAAGCTTTTTACCGGACGGAAATTTGAACAAAATTTCAAGAATTGTTATAAAAATGTTATTTAATATTGTAACAGAACGTTTTTGCCGAAACGCTAAACGTTGTTATGCGTCGGTTCGAGCTTCCTAATAATTGGAAGCAAGTAAGAAAGAAACGTGAGATTTAGGTGGAAATAATGTTTAAACAATGTAATTTGATTTATTCGTCAAATTTGATATGCAAATTTTGGATTTGTACATGACATTTGGATTGCGATTCTATATAATTCAAATTGACGATGAAATCATTATTTATTTAAGTTTTATTTAAATGTGGTTTAATTCCGATTTTTTTACTTGTCAACAACTCAATGAATTTATAATAAACACAAACGAGTTCGATTTTGTTGGCGAATTACCCACTGTGATAACGCAAAAATACTTGAGATCATTTAAGGCGACAAAATTAATTGGTGACTCCTTAAACATTAATTGACGTCTTCTCAATGACTCAATATAATGAAAATAATATTTTTTTCTGATTCGATATAATAAAAATAATATTTGACGTCTTTTGAATGTTAAACAACAAGAAACAAGTATCCAGTTCTTAGTTTTAATCATTTTTATGTAAGTTATGATAAGTTAGGAAAGGGTATCACACCTCCAATCTTGAAATCAAATGAATCCGAACCATTCTTGCCCTCTCGGTATGAAACAAAAGGAAAAATCTCACACCGAAAATCTTTAAATCAAACGAAACCGAACGATTTCTGTCCTCTCATGTGAAATTTAAAGAAAGGTTTTAGGTGTTGGACCGACTCTTTTTCTTAATAGAACTGGAGAGATGTTCTACTGTTGAGGGCTCGGTAGCTCTCCGAAAAAGAGTGCCGTATGCCGCTCCGCACCGGCTTTTATACCATCGAGTTTTATTGTTCTCGGCTTCTAAAAATAACTCGAGCCCTGATTGGTCCGTAAAATAATCTCGAAGAAGTATTACGCTTCTGAATTATTTTATTGGGGCTTCGCTTTGACTTCTGTGATATAATTGGTTCAGCGCATGGCGTGTTCGCAATACGCATACGTGAAATGTATTATTTTCAAAATTTTATATTATTTAATAAAATTTTATATTTTCTTATTCTTTTTCGAATTTTGTTTATCGATTAATCCTCCTTATTGTAATAACAAAAGTATTTTTTATTATTTAAAAATAATTAAATATTTCATTCTAATTCGTCTATTCCCTAGCGCGATCGCCACGTGCATGAGCAGACATAGTCGACTTTCTTGTTTTTGAAAACTTAATTATTTTATGGAAATTTTTATCATTATATACGTGCTATTATTCGTTTTCTATTTTTATGTATCCTTGTTTTCACAATAAAAGTCCCTTTATCAATATTTCTATCGTTTTCATTACCCCCACTTTTGTGTTAAAAGTCACGTACGTCACTTTGTTTCACATTTTTCCCGATAAAAAAAAACTTGCTCCGAACGTTAGTCTTCGTTTTGTCCGCTAGGCGGACGCTCAGTATGGCGACGGACGCCCAGCTGTTCACATCGCGTCACGTGAATAGGCAATGTCGTTACAATATCTTGCGAAAATTCTTTTTGGTTTCCTCACCTTTGCCCCCGATGATATCATGAAAACCAAACAAAATGATGAAACGAATGCAATAAAATATTCTTTTGACGATTTGCATATTTCTGGTAAGCTCAACGTCCAATATATTATTCTCTTTTGCATTTAAGAACACTGTTTCCAAATTCGCTAATTGTTTTCGATGTACGAATTATTAATTCGAAAAACTACGATTTTTGAATTCAGTAGATTCAGATTTTTCATGATCGACAATAATGTATCCGGTGTTGAATCGATATGGTTTATTTTTTCTGCATTCCTTCGTGCTTTGTCTTACATCTGTTGTTTGATTTTTTTACGACGCCTGGTTCGGGAGATATAATTATTTTACTGCAACATACATTATGCGTGTTATTATACATATTCGTACATATTAAACATATTTCAGAGAATAATTTAACCCGTCAGCAGGCGCGCTACGTACACTTTAAACATTGGGCGCGCGATGAGAGATTTTCTCACATGAATAGCTTCAAGTGCTTAATTTGATAAATAAGAACTTGAAAACAATTTCGCTACAGTGATTGTGGCTATTAAACATTTTTATAAAAAAAAAACCATAAACACAACGATAATTAACACTAAAAACCAAAAAATAATAATTAAAAAAATTCAAAAACAAAAATTCAAAAAATTTTTTTAACTCTTCTATCATACAGAAGAATAATTTTGATAAAGATAGAAAAAATTTCAAATGCTTATGCCATTTGAAATTTTCGAGTAATCATCGTTTTAATATAAGTGTGAGAAAAGTCTCATAGCACGCCTGCTGACGGGTTAAGAAATACTTGAGCATAACGTTTTAGTCTATGTATCAAACTAGCTATAAGAATTTTTTGAGATTTTTCCTTATATGCTAATTAGACGAAAAACGCGTTGAACATGAATGACCCACATCGACCGGAAGAGGATGCCGAAAAAATGTTGACCATGTAAGGGTTAATTCGCTGAGAGAATTCAATGTAACTGCCGATAAAAACTGCTCCTAATTGAAATGAAAAAAGAATAGAGAAGGTTTATTGTACGAGTTCAATACTGTAAGGAATCGAAACTTCGGTATGTGGATACAAAAACTGTGCACCGAGTTTACAGAAGTAAAGTACTCAAGATCAACAAGGCTAACAAGCCGAACTTCCGGCTATCTAACGAGAAAGGACAACTCGTCTACATAGCTGGTGTTGTGTTTTCAAATAAATACAAACCGAGATGGACGAATACGACAGAAGATATGAAGCAATTTCCCTCTTTTCTTGGTGTTTGGATGTTTTTTTCTTCTTTTATACATTCATTATTCATCGTCTGTAGTACGAAAGGATAAGGGTTTTCCTTATGAGAGCTTTCGATTTCGCTCGAGAGCGACTGAAAAGAGGCAATGAGACTTTTGCAAGTGAGTACAGAGTATATGCATCAAGCCTGGTTGCTAGACCAATTGGAGCATACGCGCATATGGAGCCACAGGATATGGTCCGCTTTTCAGTTTGAATGTGTATTTGTGTGTATATGTGTGCGCAAAGAATTTGCGCATTCCCGCAGTGTGCTCCAGTACACCCAAGAGGGATTCGACGCGATGGCTATTCTACGTCGAGTTCTCGCGGTGAACATTCCTTTTATACCCATTTCTATCTCATAGACCAGGGTACGCCTATCTTCCATCATATATAGGGCAACATATATATATAAATGTATTCACTTGGATAGATGTAAATCGGAAATATTTGTATGTACCATAGCGTTCTTCGCTTCTGAAAATTTTACGATCTGTTTCGATCAAATACATACATATTATTATGTACGTAGCGTAAGTTTTTCAATGCTGATCGTGACGTAGATCGTAAAATTAAAATTTATATACATGCGTATTAAGAGTCGTGGTAGCGACTCGAGACAAGTGCATTTATATATAGATATACCTGGCAAAGCCGAGATCACTATAAGACTTTTACTCGAAGGACTGCAGATCCCAACTGTTTTCAAAAACTTTTGAAAATTGTTTCCGTAATATTTAGTTAATTACAGCATTTTGAAGGATTATCCGAGTTCATGTATTTTTTTTTTCTTTTGATCGTGACTATTTAGAGCTCTGTAGCTTCGCACGTATTGAAAATATGAATATTTTATTTTTTCGTTGCATCAAAAAAGCATGGCTTTTTCGCACATATTTTTGATGCTCATATGTTTTTTTCGTAGTCGCTGTCTAGTGACACTAGTAATTCTGATATAAAAATTTGGTGATATTTGAGATCCTTCGTGAATGTGACACTGACTATACCTATATATTTCTAAACAGTTTTGACTTCCGGTTTATGGTTATGGAGTGACAGTAGTGAGGTTATAAAGATAAAGATCGTGTAAGTGACAGCTGACCAATATTTTTTTCGCCAGTTTTGATTTTTGGTTAGAACGACAGCCGTGACTTTTGATCAGTACATTACTAGTGATAATGCGAGAATTAAGTGTTCATCATATTGATTTCAACGAACTGTTCCCAAATAAATTGTGTGGAAGGAATAATCTCATAAGTAAGTTATATACATATTAGGGTGGTTCAAAAAAAATCGATATTTTTTTTTCGCGGGCCTCAACGGAAATTGTTAGTACATTATGAAAAACTAATTTTTGCAAAATTTAGGTGGTCTAAAAAATTTTTTAGATAGTGCTCAAGCGACTTTTTGGTATTTTAAAATAATTTTTGTTGATAATCTCGGCATGAAAATTCTTTTGTTTATTCTCATAGCAGGAAGTGTCAGTGCTTGATGAAAGTGTTATTCGTTCAAAATTTGGACGCTCTGAAAAAATTTTAACAGCTGCCACAAATAATTTTTTCACATTTTTTTTCAATTTTCGGCAAAAAATCACGAAACAATCGAATCTTTCCCTACATTAGTTAATTTTTTATTTTCTCTCATAATAAGAGATATAAGTATTTAATGAAAACATAATTTTCTTCAAGCATTAATGCTCCAAAAAGTGTTTTCAATTAGCTCAATCGATTGCTTTCCATTTTCTTGTGTATTCAATTAACGGGACAGACCTAGTTGGAACGTCAAAAAAAAGGCCTTTTTTCCGATTTTTTTTTGGTCAAACGATAAAATAATTCACAACAAAAGTTCTTCCGTTTAAAAGATACATATGTAATGTATATGTTGCAATTTTTTCAACGCAATACATATCGAAATAAGCTGGTGACCGTCAATTGCCGAGGACGCTGCAAAAAAAACACGGTTTGCGGTGATCAAGCTCACGCTGCAACGGCTCATCTGAAACAAAAAAAACGGAGGGGATTTTTAGTTAATGATATAATGCTCCGGTTGAACGAAGGGTTTTGAAAAATTTCCATTTTTCACAAAATGGCGGCCGTTAAAAGTCAAAAGTGTTTTTTTGACCAAAATATCAGTTCCATTTTTTGCTATTAAAAATAAAAATAATTATCCAAAAAAAAAATCCTTCGTTCATATGGAGGACTACCATGTATAGAAGAAGTGATATAAATTTCAACCCGATCGGTAAAGCCGTTCTCGAGCTACAGTGATCACCGACTTCAAAAACATGGTTTCGAGAAAAACGCACTTGAAGTCCGCTACCTGCTTACCTATGGCTCAGACACGACGTGCTACAAAGTCTTGTATTTCGGCGAATAATGGTCCGATTTACATTTACCTGGGCGGAAAATGTTCGTAAGAGATTCTACTTTTTGAAAATGAAATAAAAAAAAATCGATTTTTCGAAAATTCTAACTAGGTCTGTCCCGTTAAAAATCATGATAAATGATAACAGAATGATTTCGAGCTATGCGTTAAAAAATATGTATTCTAGTATGTGGCATAAAAGAATTGAAAAACTTAATTCAGCATCCCACTAAACGGCTTTACATGAATTGCTATTTGCAGAACGCTGTTAAAAAAAATATACACCAATGCCAGAAACTCTATAATCATTTCTTGGATGAAATTCCTGGTAGAATAGAGAAAAAAATAACGTCATAATAATTTATTCTTTTATCAATTACAAAACATTAATTTTGCTGAAATACGACGTACGATTCTTCTTACCATCCTATTTTGAAGATTTGGGCCACTCGTTATAGGCCAGCAAACCTGGACAACGTTTCGCAAACAAGCTCACATTTTTTATTTCAGTACATTCTATACAATTAAAAATCTTTTCTTCCGTCCATTATATATTTATTATATTATGTTGAGTGTAAAAAAAAGTTCGATGTCAAAATATTGTTACAGTAACGTCCAAACAGAAACCATGCAATTCGCTTTTTTTCATCACTAATTTTTTCGTTAACTTCTGCTTATATTTTCTCTACTTCTAGGCTTAATCCTTCAAAGACACATGAGATAGATTCACCCCAACCTATTCGATGATTAATTAAAAAACCTTCCGTCTTTATATCAGAGCTTCATAAATATTATTCGTTGAGATGTAAAATAATGCATTCAACGTTTTGTCAAAGAGCTTTTCATTCAACGATTGAGTTTCGATTCGTCCCCTGGTATTTACATTCCTGACCGTCTAACAAGTGTGAAAAATATGCGTGTGCTGTTTTGAAGTAAACAAGGTCATACGAACGCGTGCGATACAAACCGCGGTGCTATTGAAGCTACAGCGCCATTGTTTGTTTCACTGTCGGTAAGTTTTCTTTTCGCGATTCAATGAATTGTTTCCAGTAGTTGTTGTAGTGAGGCACATGTCGATAAACGAAAAAAATGTAACGTGAAAAATGGCTGCGCATTTTGACGATAGTAAGAGTCGTCAAATTTATTTAGTCAGGACGGAAATCGAAGAAATTGTGAAACGAAAATTACCCACAAATAGGGAAGCTTTGGGTCTATTTTTTTATTACCATCAAACTCTTAAATTTTTTATCCGAGAGAGTGCACAAAAAGTTATCGGGGAAGTAAACAATATTTGGAGCGAAACCGGAATAGAAACGTCTCGACCTTGCGTCAATATTTAAAAAATCACAAAATTGCGCTTGGAGTGGACGGCATTAAAAAAAAATCATTTACGGGAAAATCCAACTCAAACGTTGAATGAAAATGTCTTTCAAAAATAGTTGGATGCATTATTTGACATTGCAAAAAAAAATATTTACAACAGTCTCACATAAAGACAAAAAGAATTTTTGATTGATCAACGAACAAATCGAAGAGAATCTATATCATGGATTACTAAAGAATCAAACTTGGAAACGGAGGAAATTTCAGCAAAAGTTAACAATGAAATTGGTAATAAAAATAAGTCGAATTAATTGGTTAAGGGCAACTATTTTTCAACTGCATCTTCGAAGTAAGCACGTAAGTTTGTAGATACTCGTATGCTATTATCTGGAATACGTGTTTTCAAACACATCTTTTGAAATTGTTCTATTTATTATTATCTTTCGACATACTTTTTAGCTAGAAGTACAAGAAAATAAGAATCCGCTTAAGTTAGCTTAAAAAATGTTTTGAAGTAAAAAGTTTTGAGAAAATAGTCTCATCAAATATTTACGACTCTCGTTTTAATAAGAAGCCAAAAATTGATTTTTGTAGTTAAAAATTTGATTATCTCGTCATTTTTATCGAAAAATTGAAAAAAAAAATGCAGAAAAATTACTTGAGGCAGCTGTTCAAATTTTTTAAGAGTGATCAAATTTTGCACAAATTACGTTTTCATCAAGCACTAACACTTTCCGCTATGAGAGCAGAATAAAAAAAATTTCATGTCGTGATATTCAACAAAAAATAGAAAAAAATATGGAAAAGTCGCTTGAGCAATATCTAAAAAATTTTTTAGCCCATTCAAATTTTGCAAAAATTAATTTTTCATTATGTACTAACAATTTTCGTTGAGGCCCGCGAAAAAAAAAATATCGATTTTTTTTAACCACCCTAATACATATATTTCTTGTACTCATGGCGGCTTAGGCGGTATTTTACATGGCTTCAAGCAAGAAGAATTTTCATTGGAAAAAAAAATTGGCTCAAAGTAAATCGCTTTTTTTTGTTGCATAAATTTACACAATGTACTATGCATGATTAATAAACGTTATTATAACCTCGCTAAGCAGTACGGTCGAAAGTTTTTTTTCCGTTTAAATTCTTTTAGCAGGAAACATTGTTAGCATAAATTGGTTATTTCGCAATCTCAAAAAGAGAATACATGAAAAAATATTCTATCGGAAATAAAATGCACAAGAAAAAGTTAAGACAAGTACATTTATTCCCCCCAAATAGTTGTTCCGGTAAAAAATTCCCTCCTGAATGCGAAACCCTAATAAAAAGTTATAAAAGAGATTTCCTCCCAAAAAAACCAACCTAGAAAAAATTCTCTAATTCACATCAGATATCTTGAATAATTATAGGAGAACCCATAATTTGTTTTCAATAAATTAAAAACTCAAAAAAGTTTTAAGAGAACCTTACAAAAATTTACCAATAAAATCATAATCTCATAAAAGATGCCAATTCAAATTCGATCAAAAATTAAGTCTAATTTACAAAAATAAATAAAAACTATAAAAGTATTAATAGTAAAATATATTAAGACCTAGTAACCTCTAATAAAAAATCTTCCAATTAATTGAAAATACAGATGTACTACAGGACAGTTGTTCTACACAAAAAGTACCAGATTAAAAAATAAGAATGAAAAAAATTCGGATACAAAAAAAATTTCGAATGAAAAAAATTAGATTGAAAAAAAATTCGGCCAAAGTACTGGGCGAGTTTGTAACCATGAGTGAATTAATCGAATTGAATTAAATTAAGCATATTCTATGAATTAATCAAAAAAACTAATCAAACCTATATTTTCCGTACGTCCATTCAAAATTTCAGTATTACGTTTCGATTTTTAATTTTCGCATGCTAAGTACTATCCTACCATTAATTAATAATGATCAGAATAATTGAATGACTTACTAGTTGAATAACTTTTCTCTTTTTGTATTTCTTAATAATTTGATGCCGTGATCTTACTTACTCGGAATGGAATCAATTAAAAAACTAAAAAAAAAATTAAATACATCAAAGTCGATATAGCCACCTCTAAATATTCGATGATTGAGATCAGTTTTTTACAGAAATTCTGTTTTATTAATGTCTAACAATACAGTGTGAATCCGCAAGAAAAAAATTGAAATTTTCTTTTGCATCAGTCTAGTATACACATATAAAAATTAAACAATTAAACGAACTTACCTGGAAGTGAAGTTCTATTGTAATTGTATGAGCGCCTCTTCCGAAATGATCACCATGTAGTACCTCCATTCCACACCGACGTCGCCACAATTTTTATAGCAGTTAGGTCGAAAACTGCGTCGCCCCTGTCGCGTATGTATTCCCCGACCTTCGTCATTATTTCAAAGCTTTGATCTGTCGTTTAGGGGTTTGCGTATCACGTAAACTGGGATTTTTGGGTGGGAGTGATCATTTCGGAAGAGGCGCTCATACAATTACAATAGAACTTCACTTCCAGGTAAGTTCGTTTAATTGTTTAATTGTATTTCGCGCCTCTTCCTCCATGATCACCATGTAGTTGTTGAAAGGCTGCAACAGCAGTAATATTTCAGGCTGATAACCATTCACTTTGTAAAGCTCGAACATCTTTATTAAAATAACATATCCTTGGCTGATAATTAAACTTATACGTAATAGCGACCTTGCGTGCTATTTGCACTTTAAAACTGACGTTGCAAACGCACTTTTGTACGTAATAACATTCAAGTTATAAAATTTTGCGAATGTGAGTGACCCAGCCATCCATCCAGCCGTTTTTCTTATTGTCTCTATGTCCACGCCAATTCTTTTTGCCGCCGAAGTTGAGGCATGGCGCGTACTGTGCGCCGTAAATGTCTCTGTGTCTACGCCGCTTTTCTTTAAAATCGTTTTGACCCAGCAACTTAACGTTTGACTAGAGACCGCGCAAAAGGGTTTTTTAAATGATAAAAATAATGATTTTTCCCTATCTCGTACCCTTTCAGTTTTCTTTAAATAGGTCTCCAACGCTGATGCTGCACACAATTTTCTATTATCCCTGAAAACCGGTAGGATCAGGATTGGCTGTTTTCGGTTCGGGCCCGATGTTTTGATGGGGTCCAGGATTCTTATTTCTATTGCCTTATCGCCTCTAAAGATGTTGTCTATGTTAATGAGTGCAAAGGTCTGCATTCGATGTCCCGTTACCATGGCTAGCAGCATGATTAATTTCATGCTTAGATCTTTTAACGCGAGTTCCTCATTATCTGCCATGTTCGACAATAACTCCAAAACTATTCCCGGATTCCACGTAGAATCATATTTCGGCGCTGACGGTCTCAGTTTGAACACCCTTTTGAAGAACCTTTTTATTTAGCCGTCTTGTCCAACCTCTTGTCCCACGATTAAGGCAATCGCGGATCGTAATGTATTTAGCGACTCGTATGAGGCGCCGTCCGCAAATTGTTCCGTGAGACACTTCAGAATATCCGAAATCGGTGCCGAGAAAGGTGATATCGAATTTTCGTTGCAGTAGGACCACCATCGTCTTAGCGCTGACTCATATTGCTTGACTGACGAGTCGCACAACGAGGCTACCATTACGTCCGTTGTTGCAACTGACGCTCCCTTCCTTTCGAACGCTCGCCTGATAAGTTCACGGCCACCAGGGAAATGTGTCGCCAGATCGAATGAGGTTCCCTGTTGTTTGAAAGTATTAGCTGAGTATTGGGCTTAATCAAGAAAGGCTTCAAAATCGCGAGTGTTTGAATCATCGGGTACCAAGGCTAGCTGGGCCAGTCTGGTACAACTACAATACCGTGGGATTTTTCTTGTTTGATTTTTTACAATGTTCGCGAGATTATAGAAAATGGCGGAAATGCGTAAAAGAAATATGGCCTCCACGAGATGGTAAATGCATAGACGGCAAACGAACCCGGGTCCCGGCGCCATGACACATATTTCTCGCATTTTGCATTGTTTCTTGTCGCGAACAAATCTATATCCGGTTCACCGTAATTATTTACGATTTTCCTGAACGCTGTGTCTGACAGCTCGAATTCAGTTTCCGGCTCAAGTGCGCGAGACTCTTCGTCTGCTTCAACGTTCATTTTTGAGCTCACATAGGATGCAAAGACCCAAATATTTTTTGACTCGCACCATTGCCATATTTGTCTCGCGCTACGATTTAAATGTTTGAACTGAATACTTCTCATTTCATTTATGTATGAGATGGCGGTTGTGTTATCTATCCGTATTAATATCTGACAATTCGACATATTTTCCGCGAAGCATTTCAGTCCAAAAAATGTTGCGAGTAATTCCAGGTAATTAATATGCAAGTGTCGTTCATTTTCGGTCCAATGTCCCCGAGCTCGCTCGCCCCCGCAAAACGCTCCCCAGCCCGTTAAAGACGCGTCCGAAAATATTTCCATGGCAAATGTTGAATCTTTAATGGGGTTACATGCGTCTCGAATTGCATTCTTCCACCAGGCAAAATAGTCTGTTAAATCATTAGGAAGCCTCATGTAATTCTCGTAATTTCCCCCGTTTTCAACTAGAGCTAAGAATTTTTCCCTTTCGAATCTTTCGTGTAGCCCCAGGCATAATTGATCGCGAAACAACTCGATGTCAATTTTCCTAAGAATTCCGCGAAGTCTCTGATTGTACATTTGCTTTTTACACTTATTCGCTTGATTTGATCTTTGATACTTTCTTTTTTCGATTCCGGGAGCTCCACGGTCCATTTCGCTGAATCAAATATAAACCCGAGATAATGTACCCTTTGAGATGGAGCGAATACACTTTTTCCTCATTAACAATAAATCCCGTTTCCTCCAGTATTTTTAAGGTTTCTAAAACGTTACGCGAGCACTCTTCGTGAGAATCTCCCAATAGTAGAAAATCGTCTATGTATACCACCGACAAATATCCTTGTTGTCTCAAGTAGGTAATAATCGGTTTCATCAATTTTGTAAATACATAGGGCGATACATAGACCGAAAGGGAGGCACGTAAATTCAAAGAATTTGTTCTCGAATGTGAACCTGACGAATTTCCTATCAGCTTCATCGAGCGGAATCAGGTAATATGCATCCGTAAGATCTATGGTTGCCATGAAAGCGCCCAGACTCATTAGTTGAATCGCCGTTTTCCGGTCCTCTATTTTTAAATGTTCGCATTGAATGAATTCATTGAGTCCTTTTAAATTTACGATTAATCTCGAAGACCCCTTTGGCTTCGGCCGGAGAAAGATGTTAGACACAAACTAATTTTTGACCGGCAAGCACTGTGCTATTGCTCCTTTTGCGAGCAGTTCGCGAATATGTAGATATCTGGGATCTCTCTTCTGCCGGCCATGCCGTTTCTCGTGGAATTATTTCCTGATAGGGCCTATTTTTGAATGGTATTTTGTAGCCATTGACCCACGAGAGAATTTTTGAATCAGAGGTGAACCTCCGCCATTTGTGTTTGAATAATCGTAATCGCCCGGCCCTAATACCTACGGAATTTAGCGACGATGTCTTGAGTAGCTGCGATCCTGCTGCTGGTACGACTTCCGGTAAGGTTGGTTTGATTGCATCCGCTGGGACAAGTGCGGTTTCGTTGGGTCCTGTCCTTTCCACGGTCGCGACGTGTATTTTTGCCCGCCCATCGTCGCTGTCTGTGGTTTTTAGTTGTACAGACCAAGCGGGGCTCTGAAGTTTTTTGGATTCCTTGCCGATTGGTTTTTGGGCGGTGGCTTGAGGTATTTAAGCGATCGTTCCACCGACTTTACGCTCTTCAGTTTTTCCTCAAGATTCGTACCGCACAACCACTCATCTACGTCCGAGTTCTGTATCATCTCCTTAATAGGTCCGTTTACCCCTGTTAGGATCAGGCTTTTTCGAACCGATGACTCTTCTCGTTGGAGGTCCGACAACAGTTTTCCTATGTCGCAAAGACATTCGATAGTCCGGAGATTCTCGGCGTTCCCATTGCCGCTCAGCGCGATTCAGAGCGCTCTCCCGATAGCGGTGAGACAACCCGCGATTCGCTCCTGCTTCGACGCTATTCGAATATCTCTCGTTATTGCGGCTTCAGTAGCTGCCGCTTTCAGCTCCGGATTGAATTTAGGAGCGTCGATCAGAGTGCAATTCTCGGGAATGCGATATTTTTTCAGAATTTCTGATCGATCGTTCGGCGTTAGTCCCTTTTTTAAAACCTCGAGCCAGCGCTCGGAAATATCCTCATGTATCGCCGGACCTATGATTTTGTCCGGTGCGATACGCTTCCCCATAGCCTTCAAGACTTCTTCGGGTAGAGCCCTTGTGTCATTTTTTCGCTCCGTTGTACTCTGATCGCCTGCTTCAATAGAAATTCGATTCACTGGCAGCAGAATAACGTCCTTTGTAATCACCGGTACACCAGTGTTTGTCGTGTCTCGCGATGGCGAGGGAGCGCTCGACGTTCCTTCCGTTTGCTCGAGACCTTGTGGTCGATCCGAGTTTCGTGTAACCAGAACGTCGCAGCATGGTTCACTGAGACAATACATAGTCCAGTGGCAGGCTACAGCCTGAATATGTGTTACGAGCGTATTGCTGCGTAATGCCCCATTTGTTTGGCATATCTTTTTCCCATAGCTACTGCTATTTCCAGAAACGTTTCTTGGCTGAGCTACAGCTCTTCTGACCGCTCTACAAAGACTGCAAGAATGCCCGTTTCACTCGTCATCGATCGTATCGTATTTGATCCCAGCAATAACCTAAAACAAAAATCAAGCCTCGGAATACTTACTGTAATCGTCTGGGATACATTCTCGCGGGTGTAACATTTGGAGGTTATGTCCGTCGTCCATATGCCCGCCGTTACTGTGCTGCGAGCTACTGCCCGATGATGCCGAGCTGTATTTCCTGTGACGCCTTTTCTTTTTCGCCTTTTTTGCGCTGAGTTTTCTTTCTAGGCGTCTCAGCCAATCTTCAAGATGTTTTTCACGGTTTTCCGTGTCTGAATTTCTGTGCGTTTTTCCCATTTTTCGTTACTTTCCAAAAACACGTTGTGGCTTTGTCGGCACAAAGATGAAGAATGACGAAGGTAAGAGAATGCATGCGCGACAGGGGAGACGCAGTTTTCGACCTAACTGCTATAAAAATTGTGGCGACGTCGGTGTGGAATGAAGGTACTACATGGTGATCATGGAGGAAGAGGCGCGAAATACAATATCAATAGAAGCTTCGGAAAGCAATACTTGACTAAAATGGCTGTTCTTTTAGCAGAAGCAACCACATCGATTTCAATTAATTCTTAATATTCGGTTTTATTATGAATATTCATGAAAAATATTCTACAAACCTACCTGAGAAGATTTTTTAGAAAATCAACGTTTGAAAATTATCCACTCGGAATGTTAACATGTCGTATAACGAAGAATGACTAGATCAAAATATTCCCTCGCCTAAGCTGGGTTTTCACTTCGGAAAATAACAGAAATTTGCTGGGTATAAATCTAAGCTATGACGGCAATGAAAATTTACGCCAAAAATATTGGACATTTCTTGAAGTTATAGAATCCAATAAAATGCCTTAGTTCCACATCAAGATGGAAAAAATCTATTGTGTTTGAGGTACGATGACCGATTAATAATCGCAAATCGTGAAACAAACTAGGAATGGAAGAAGGGATTAGATTAAGTGCCGACCCTTTGATTGACAAGTATATTGACTTTGTTTTGTTGCCTCATTCGTAGGTATGTAGTCTAGTGTGTCAAATGCATAATTGACAAGGGGTTAAATGGCCGATGAGTGATTTGTGACGCTGATGTAACGCACACCCAATCAGGTCTTCCAGGTCTCATCTAATACCCGGAAACTCCCTCTCTGTCTCTCTCTCTCTCTCTCGCCCCATCTCTTTCGCTTTGTCTCCCTTTCACCTTTGCTTCTCTACGACGTGCACTTAACGAGATAGCCACATTAAGAGTGTCACGACGGGCTGCGGCGGACAGAGCGACGAAAGGAATAGAAAGAAAAGTCATGGGATGGCAGAGGGAGGACATTACCGTGGGTATTACGTGGATTTTCTCTCGGACGTCCCGAAGGATGACAAATGGCTCGTAAACCCTCGCCCTTCCACAAAAGACTAAAAGTACGGACAGGAGGGATGGAGGGAAAGGATCACAGGAAAGAAGAGCGAGAGAGTCTCTCACGGAGAGAGCAAAGTCGTGGGATCAGCAACGTTTCTCGAGGAGAAAAATGTTAAAATAGGGAGGAAAAAAATTGAAGAGCTTTGACGAGGGCCATTTACAAAAGCATATCGGTTTTGTGCAAGAGTACATAAGGACTCAGAAACAAACACACACACACAGAATATATCATGTTTGACGTGATATTTGGACACCGCAGGAACTCTTGGAAAGATTGATGTGTTTTCCGATGCACGCATTAACTAATACAACAAAACTGGGTACAGTCCTACACGTATATGTACATATATATGTGCTAGCTAGCATTTCGGATAGCTATGACATCGTTGTTCTTCCCTGAGGGAACCTGTCAATTGCATAGACGCCAAAAGCAAAAAAAGAAAGGACGAGAGATACAAGTATATCTATAGCTACAAATATCGAGAGGACACTCGGTATAGTAACGCCAAGTTTATGTAGTACATATATCGACTGCTATATGATAGAAGGTCCTAACTCACCACCACCTTTTGCGCTTTAGATTCCAAGGATCCGCCCCCTTGTTTCGAAGCAGTAAGTACATGTACTGGCATACACTCGAGCGAGTTGCCGGACGTGACTGTCTCCCGCACAAGTTCATTCACTTCCCATCGCCATCCGATACAAAACCCTCTGGCCTGCGGTGTACATATATATCTGTAATATTTGGTTACACAGGAACATACGCACTTCAGAGTATTGACGTAGCGTTGTAGACGCAGAGGATATAGATAACAGAGCTACAAAACACGACTATAGTCGATCGATGGAAATTCGAGAACGTGTGTATTAGAACAAGGTGACAGGAGCTTTCGTGTTACCGTCTCATCTATTTCGTCATTTCGTCATACTTGACTTTTGCGTCCCATAATGTTGTGACATCCCTCCCGAATAAGGCATAAGCGAGTGATGAGGTAAGCATTAACGTCTTGTCATGTCCGGGGAAAGACCAAGATTTGCTGGAGGCATTTTCATCAGATTGAATATCTAAAAACAAACTTCTGATCAATGATTCGTCGAAGTTATATGAGATTTTTTGGAATCGAAACACATTTATCATCCAGCTTTTACATGCAACATTAGCCATTTCACTTCGCCTCATTTTCGCAATCGGTGAGAAGTTTCATTAGACCTCAACAAAACTAGCCCTTTGGTAATGCATGGGATGCCGAATAGTAACTTCTCTTCAAGTATACTGTCATCTTAATGCTCCGCCGGATATTATGCGCTGATGCTATCAACAAACAACGGAGAGATAGATCAAGAGACAGAGAGAAAACGATATGTGAGAGACGTTGAAGGGTTCCGGTTGGTAACACGATCGAAGATCCATGTATCGTGATACGGCCATCAATATCATCACTGGGCGAATGAGAAACTGAGACATGAGATACTTCATCCCTTATATGTTTATGGTTATATGCGCGAGAGATATATGGCCTGATATATGTATACGTTTATTACTATGCATATGTATGGATAATATACACATAGTTAGATAGGCCATTATCACGATCTGTGCCCATCAGGGGAGTACATACAGATGCGTGTACGGAGACTAACTTCATGTAGCCAGAGAAGCGCTTACGAGAAGCCGGAGTCAGAGTACATGATCGATTGCTTACGAGACAAGGGCCCAGGGAGAATATAGAGATGAAATTGGGAAAGACAAAGAGAGAGTGAGAGAGAGAAAGAGAGACAGATTAACTTCGAGATGATCCCGTGAATGTGAATACTATCAGTAGTGAGCAGCAGCAACAGCAGCAAGAATAACACCAGGGTGGTTAGGAGTTTCCAGCATCCCTTGATAAGAGGTATGGGGAAGAAATAGAGATGGGCGAGGGGGGTATAGAAGGCCTGATCACGTACATAAGACTAGAGCTTTATAATCAAAATCCCTGAGCTCGTCCAGCTCGTAAAACAGTCTCTCCCAGCTTCTATATCAACCAATATCTAGAGACGCGGCATGGTTCTGTACATTCGTACTATAATATACATATCGTATACAAGCGGAAATACAAGTGAAAGTGTATTCCAGCTAGCGAAAATCTGACATCCACTTCGACTTTCATATCATTCACATTTATTTTAAAGCACCTCATAATTTTCATGATTTTGTATAATATTGAAGAGGATTCATTTATTTATGACTCATTTATATATCAGTATATTTCTGGCGTAATACATGTGCATTGAAATTTCCATCGCTGCCCATAAAAATATAATTTTAATGTGATGGACACTGGTGTCGTGATTAAAGTAGTAATTTCATCAAAACGTTTTTTTTTTACAGAATTTTTTAAAGTTTTGAGGCCACATTCAGAATACTATTATGTAATTACATGCAAAATTTGAAAAGGATTCACACTCCCATATTCAAGATTTTGGAAATCAAATATTGCACAGTTTTACTTGTGTTCTTATGGGGGATGGTAGAAAATTTCACATTTCACACAATAACTCCAAAACTTTGCTACAGCTTTTTTTTCAATTGTCATTTATAGAGGAACATATGACGAAGTTTCACAAAAAAAAACAAGAATTTTCGACCCATCAGTTTCGGGGATATAGCACTATAAAGTATAAGTATAGAAAAACGTAGTCATTTCTGAAACTCTAAACTTTATATTAGATATTTTTCCCAAAAGTTTACATGTCTTTAGATACCCGTAAGATATATGTAACAACTACCATTATTAGATCATTCCACAAGTTACATCCAACTTTTCGAACATTGACCGGCGAGTTAACTTTTGAACGTGACTCTGGCGAGACTACTAAATACTTTAATGACCGTCGTAAAAACGCTGTTAAAGGTAATTATAACGGTTTTAAATCACTGGCCTGTTTAACGGAACAATCAATGTTTCTTTCTTTCTGCTATAGGCAAGAAGCTTCGACTCGTCATAATTTGCCGACAAACAACGTAGTTTTGTTCTATATTTCACAATTTAGCTTCAAGTATACAGTCACACAAGTATACAGTTCTACAACGAGTGAAATAAAATAATCTCTTTCGACTCCTTCAAAAAATCACTGCTCCGAAAATTTAACCGATTTCAAAAAAGTAGTTTGTAGCAATTTTTCTCAACTTTGAAAATGGGTGGTCGGTCAAGTTTTCAGAGCAGTCAGAAAAAATTATTCCGTTCCACTTGTTTTGGATGTGACTGTATACGTTCGACATGAGCATTACGTACTATACAGTATGTACTATATGCATTTTTTTTCATTACAAAATTCTCTCACGTATAGTGAGCACGGCGTAACAGGGTCTTAATGGCATTCCGCAAAATGAGAATTCCTTGTCTCTCTCTCCCTTCCTCTCTTTACAGCATTAGAGAGGCTCTCACAAATGGCGGAAAGAACAGAGAAAAGAAAATGAAATGAAGAAAAGTCTGAGCGAAGAAGTGTGTATATAACGGAAGGGTTACCATGTTAAAGTGGAAAAAGAGATGTGGAAGAAACAGAGGGAGGACTGATGGGTGAAACAGTCAAAAAAGAAACTCCAAAGATTCCACGAGGATATAAAGTGCTCTAGCTTAATAGTATGACTGGGACCATATTTTACGTAGGAACATTTGTAAGTAGAAAACCGTGGACGCAGTTTGCTATATCAAATTCCTCGGTAGAATTTATATGATTGAACATATTATTTTCAAAAAAATGTTGAAGAATCTAGAACACTTAGAATTCCCTGTAATCAAATCAGTATTTTGATTATGATATACCGAGAGATATCAAATCCTAACATTTCATGAGATTGTACCTTATGAAATACGGCACTTCGTTTAACGCAAATAAATGTATCTACAGAATTGTTCTGAATTACTTTTGCGGTCTAAATGTAAATAAAATCTGAACGCTTCCCATACTAAGGCTAAAGTCTTGAATTTCGAAGCTTTCGGATTATCCGAAATCATAGCACTGTTTTCTGAATATCCTTCGAAAATTAGGCATCATTTTTCCGACACTCTGAACCGTCTTTATTTGCGGAATATGACGTAAAGATAAAAATACGTTTTCACGTGTGGTTCTTTTTAGCTCGTGGCAAATGCTTTGTGGAAATTTAGTTTGATTAAGCCCCTTCATATTATTTTAAGACTCCGGTATTATCAGCCGTAGTACAAATTCCTCGAAATATTTGAGCAGAAGTTCGAGGCCCGAGTACGAGTGTACTCAATGGCTTCCACGTGAATGAGCTCCCCAGCCTCTGTGGATCGCTTCCCTCTTGTGGGTATACAACGAAGCAATGGCAAACGAGGCATTCTGTCATAATATTCGAGAAGACCAAGACTGCGCGAAGATATATTCCACTGATGTTATGTATGAGAAGAGAGAAAGAGAGAGAGAGAGAGAGAGAGAGAGAGAGAGAGAGAGAGAGAGAGAGAGAGAGAAGGGTGACAAAATGTGGTACATGATGCTATTTCCGGAAGATTATTCGACCCTCACGAAACCCATTGAAGTGAGGAGAACTTCTCGTATCTATCTGCCATCCCAAGGATCACAAGAAACTTTGTAGAACTTCAATCTCTTCAAACAAAACACGCAACAGTACAATTTTGAAGATTCGACCATTGGAACACAGCAAAATTTTGTTTTGCCTGTATAACCAAATTTTTTTTACAGATTTTCACCTCGAAAATTAGTCAAACTTTTTTTGGGCTCTCGTTAGAAGCGCACAGATTTAATCAGTAAAGGAACATGAATAATTTTAAAATATATTGTTGCATTTTTATGATGTTAACTTTAATGTTATTGAAAAGTGAGCTTTGAAATTGTCCACCGGGAATAAAAACCATTTTATATACAGTTATCTACTTCACGTTTCTAGTAAGTTCAAAAGGTGTTCGAAGTATGTGTATAGTTATTGTGATAGACAAAATAAACAAAATCTCGTACTCGTGATTCAATAAAAAACTTTCAAAATTAAACTTTTCACCGAATTAATTATACGCTAATACAACTTTTTCTTCCTCCCGGTGATGAAATGGAAAAAACAAGTGGGCTTGCACAGAAATAAAAGTAGCGTATTTGAATTACGGGGTGAAATAATGAAATAGTCGGGCGTGGCATGGGAGAATAATGAGATGCAAATTCTGATTTTTACACTGAGATCGAGATAATTGAGTTTGAGTGTACATGAACTTTGTGTTTACGTACACGTTCAAATACATGCATATGCCCCAAAATAGTCATACGTATGATATATATCTAACATTGTTCGCTTTTGATTATCGTATTTAATATGATATTCTATAAAACACACCTCGTTTTTTGTTCATTTATCGATTTTAATGCGGTTGCAAGCATAAAAATAGTGAATTTCCCTTCGAACAATCGAAACGATAATGTAACAATTGATGATTCAATTGAACCAAGTGTTTCGAAGTGAGGAGAGAGAGAGAGAGAGAGAGAGAGAGAGAGAGAGAGAGAGAGAGAGAGAGAGAGAAAGAGAGAGAAGGGGAAACGATCGATTGCATATTGCCGTTTCCCCATTATCGCTTGATCCGGTACAAAGAACTAAGAGGCAATATTGTGTATGCCTGTATGTATTATCGTGAGAGATGAAATGTCAGACGTCCGTTGTCGTCGGCTAAGTGAAGCTCTCAATACTATGAATATATGTATTCTTTATTCACCCAGATAATATTATTCAACAGTAGTGGAAAACCAAGAGACCAATGAACTTGTCATATACGAGTTTATCAACAGATTCTTGACATGTGACAGCCTAGAAGCTGTAAACGTCAAGTGGAAAATCTATCCGACGTCTCCTATATTTAGGATCTCCTGATGAATTTGACACCCCTTACTCAACGTCGGCCATTTTCTTGATGACACTTCCATGCACGATATTGCAGTAGATTGTATAACGTATTCTCTTTGTATTCGCGGAATACGTCAGTTAGAGAAAAAATACTATACAGCGATCATTGTTATTGCCAACCCCACCCTACTCTTCCCGTCTTTATTGTAACTGTAGAACAAAAAGGTTAAAAAAATATCAATAATCTACATAAATGTACAATATACATTTTGTTTAGCTTATGGGTTAACGTCAATAGTTCTCAAATTGTTCGAAAAAGTTCCCTTTTTTGTCCCCTCCCCCCTCTTTCCAATAATTACGCCCCTGTGCTGCTGCAGCTGATTTATTCTCAACCGCACTGTATTTAACGAGGGTGAAGGGAAACTGCAGAAAACCTTGCCGATACAGCCGGTACCTCACTGATCCCCTTAGGGTGGCCCCCTCGGTTGGTAATGCGAGCACACCCAAACACGACTGCCAGAGGCGCTTAGGTAGGAACTTCCTCCGATGTAATGCAATGGGCCAGTCAGTGTACGGCTAAAGTGTCACATCCACACGATGGGACCCGTTCAAGGGAGGCACTTAAAGCCGCACACCGAGTGCATATACATCACAATGAGTGTTTTTGGCCCTGGAATTATAAAGGTGGAGTCCGAACCACCAGGGATTGCAGTAAAAACAACTTAAATTTTGTTCAATTTTTCATTGGCGTTTAGCCGGGCATCAAACACGGAACCCACAGTGTACGAGCATATTACATATTTTTATATACATATTTTTCCAAAGAATTTGCAAAAAATAATATCCCCCCTTCCGCCCTTCCCCCGACGCCACTCTTATTTCCGGCGACACAACGATACGATAAGAAGTTTGTGAAAAAATCAACAATGTAGATTAATCCGTCAAGATTACCGTCTGCATGAAGATGCAGACATCATGTAAATAATATCGTACCACTGCCGAGCGCTTTCCGTGCGATTCGTAATAGGGTATTTTTTGACTGTTTTCACCAATCATAGACTATGACTTAGGTCCAGATTCATCTGAGAGTTGCGCTTTTTTTCGTTATCCGTCTTAATGTGATGATTCGGAAATTATATGTGGGTTAGTAAAATTCGCACTTATCCCACTTTTTTTGTTAGTCTAATTTTTTTGCAGGTACGGCTTTTTGTCGATTAAAAAAAAGTGTTGAATTCTCAACAAAACAATATGCCCTGAAAATACGCTTGTCGTGCAATAAAAATTGTATCGATTATTCAAAACGAGAAAAAAAAATATTTTCGGGCATTTACCAATGATTGCATGCAATATCTATTATTTTGGCACATTCTTTTTTATTTTGTAAATATTGCATTAGCAATGACAATTATTCAGATTCAAATTTAAATATTTGATTGCACGTGATCATCAGTAAATTTACAACAAATACTTGTTTCATTTCAAAATGAGCGATCACCTTGATTTTTCAAAATGTCACACATTTGAAGGACTTGCATATTCACGTGTAATTTGTATTTAAAATGAAGTGTAAAATCCATACATGGTAAAATATTGTTATAAATGATGATTATCACGTTTGGAAAATGTTCAAGTAACTTTAACGAATCGGTCTCGCAGGTATATGTACAATGTTAGCCCGGAAAATAAGGGGGGCTTTATTTGTAGCAGATTTTGTGTAAAAAGCATGTACATTTTTCATGTATATATATATATATATATATATATATATATACATGATACATTTGGTTATGTATAGAAACGTGAGATTTATCACTCTACAAAAGAGTAAGAATCGATAAGCGAAATGCGCATATATATGTAACATACAGATGCACATACGGACGCGGTAAATCAGCCCGCATCGTGTGGCCAAACGAAAATTTATATCCTCTCTCTGGAATATAAACTTTTTATCGATAGCTGCTCGTTCTCCGTCTAACTCCGTTTCATTCCTCTATCACACAGCTTACACTATTTACGTTTTTGTCTCTTTTTAACTCGTATTCCATGTTTGTGACGCTAAGGCTTTTGAATTAACTTTTAACTTTAATGCATTTGTTCGTTTTTGTACTCAATATTGATTACTAACCATTGAAATAAAAATAAAAAATCATTCACCTAACAGCAATTCATGAAACTTATTTATTAACTACAAATATTTTTGAAGTGAAATTTCTATAGCGAGGGTAAATCCGTTTCAGCATGTAACAAAAAATGAGTCACGAAATGCTACATTCAGGAGTCAGGACTAAAAACGCAGCCAAGAGGCCAACATTTTTACTAAAAAAAAATAAAAAAACTTTTCCAATCGAGATTCGATCTCAGAACCTCATGCTCACGAGGTCAACACGCTGTCACCTTCGCCACCCAATCACTTGTGAAGGTAAATATACTTTTGAGTATATAAGGTTGGTTTTCTATCTGCGTAAATATCGTGATATTAACAGCTTCATAAAAAAACATCTAATTTTAAATAAAAAAACTTTTCCGACCGAGATTCGATCTCAGAACCTCATGCTTACGAGGTTGACACGCTGTCACCTTCGCCACCCAATCATTTGTGAAGACAAATATACTTTCGAGTATATAAGGTTGGTTTTCTGTCTGCGTAACTATCGTGATATTAACAGCTTCATAAACAAACATCTAATTTATCTCCGTAGGTTACATAATAATTATTATTAATATCATTACCATTTCGTTATTAATGCAATTATTGCAATAATAAATATTTAATTGTTATATATCCTTTTTGACTTTCATTTTCATTACTCGTCATAATTATTATAATCATATAACAAAATATGATAGTACATTATTCAAATAATTTATGGAATTTATTTTAAAAATTTCATAAAAAAAAAAAATATTTTTTTCAGTTGAAAAAAAGAACATTTTGAATATTTAATATTTGCATATTTGAAACATTTGAAGTGAGGTTCTTTACTAGAGAAGAAGCTAACCGGTTGTACCCGAATGGAATTCGTCCTTTTCTTAAGAACCATTGAGTATCCGATTACAATGAATCAGTTTTGAATTCAGAACAAAGCAAAGTAATTGCAACGGCTAAAGATATTTACATTGGCTGCCATAATGCAGAACAGCAAGCGTTTGTTTACCAGAAACTCCACAAAATATTCGTTATCAATACTGGCGGATTGCCTTATGAGATTACTTTCGTTTTGGATAAAGGCTACCTCATAACAACCAATAAGGATGTTTCTGATGAGTTGGCTAACGGCGCGGCCGAAAAATTAATGTACACTTAGTAAAATGATGTGGAGAAATTACTCGTGTATAGTTGCAATTTCCGGATTCAGAACAAAAAATTGGAAAGAAAATTCGAGTAAAAGCTGCTGCTTACATGCGGCAAAATAATATCGGTCAGGCTGCAATGCCCATAGAACGAAGGTCATCAACAGTTTTTCTAAACAATAATAAAACTAAAGTCGCGAAATGGAATCATATTCCACTTGTTTCTGCCTGTGCTATGACGATCCATAAATCGCAAGGAGGAACGTAGAATGAAGTTGTTTACGGATATCACAGAACTTATTCGCAGCGACTATTGTATGTTGCTTTATCGCGGAGGACAATTATTCAAGGGCTTTATTCCGAATGATTGAACAATTCCGAAGAAGCCACCATAAAATCAGGAAAAACAATTGATGCCGTTTTTTCAAGATACAGTAAACTCTCCCCAATTCAACGCTCTTGGGGCTGAACTTCCGTGGCACTAGAGAGAGTGGCCTACTAGAGAGAATCCTCCATCACGAGCTACTAAGCGACATTTAGGTTAGGATTTAGGTTAGGTCGAGCACGCATTTCGATAAATAAAAGAAAGTGGGGGTAATGCTTCTCCGCTCGTTGTGTTGCAAACAGAGAGAATTGGGGAGAAATGGCCTACTACAGAGTGTAGAGTTAGGAGAGTTTACTGTACCTCGAGCGATTCAATAGTTTTCATATCACAAACCTATTGTGTCTTTTTTGGAACACGAAAATACAGAAGGAGAATAAAATAAAATATCTTTTTCATTTAACACATTGTTTTTAAATAGTAGTAATAATTCTTACTCTTATACCCTCTTAAGCATATCCTTTTAAACATCGCATAGAAGTTTCACGTCTACCGCGTGACTTTTCATGCATCCCCTTTTTTCATTCACTCAACTTTAATAATAGAATTGAATTTACATTTTACAACATATTTTTTCAAATAAAAATACTTGTAATTGAAATACGTATTCGTAATTTTAATTTTTACTTCAAATCACATATTAGCAAATCCAATATTACATTTAATTTTGTAATTGTGCAAATAAGAATAACAGGTTAAAATGACGAGTATTTATCCAAAGATTTAATTTCCGTTAAATTGAAGTTCTTCGAAATATATACCATTCCTATAATCGCTAACAATATTTGACTTGAAGAAATTAAATAAGCATATATAATCCGTTAAAGGCTAATCAATTTGTCAAGTAAACCATTTGAATTCAACAAAATCAATCCCACAATTTGTTGACATATCTATTTCACCCTTGAATCTACGTAATATCAATGTCAAATACCCTGTAGAAAAAAAAAACCATATCACCATAAAAAAATCGATAAAACTCTTCAGCAACTTAGGAGCATTTTCCACGAATCACCATTTTGACACAACATTAACCACGAGATTTTCGTCAGAGTTCACGAACGGGGGTCAAAGTGCCCCCGTTTTCTCCGCATGAAAGAGAAATACATGTACGTGTGCCGCAGAAATTCAAGCAAGAGACGAGGGTCAAAGTTCGTGGGTTTCGGTTGCGTCTCACGAG
Organism: Rhimphoctona megacephalus; assembly: GCA_963989365.1. Lineage (NCBI taxonomy): Eukaryota > Metazoa > Arthropoda > Insecta > Hymenoptera > Ichneumonidae > Rhimphoctona > Rhimphoctona megacephalus. Next base: position 10,797,013 of record OZ022414.1, on the reverse strand, counting down.
GAAAAAAAAAAATTTGCAACGCTAATATAAACGAGGCTTAAAGCAGAGCCGGGTAGACGTGCTGTACATATATATACATGATGGAGTATATAGACATTGGTTTCGATCTGTGAGGCCTTATGATGGACGCGCTATCCGTGGAGCGGTCTAGCAAACATCTCGGAGGCTTTTCTCACGCTCTTCAAAAGAAGGCGAGATGTCAGTGCTGGTTATTCTTGGTAAGAGTCTAGACAACATTGACGGTCATCTTGACGTATCTTCTTATATTTATATATGCCATATATATAACGAAAAAGAGTTCGATGGCCGACCAGAGCCCGGTCTTCGCCCCCATCGTGACACAGTACAACATACAGGGTGTTGTGAAGAGTGCATCGTGTTACAGTCCTAGTAAAAAACACTTGGCACTTGTCAATTTACACGTAAAGAACTCAAATGATACCAATTCAATTTTACTGAGTAATGTCTTTGAAATGGTATAGTTGAGACTGATGAAACTTTGTAGACAAATTTTTATCTATTTGATAAACACCAGATGTACAAAAAAAATCGAAATCAAAATGCAATTTTTTGAATATGCTATTTTATATTTTATTACATAGATTTTCCAAAATAGTACATTCAAAATCAATGAAAATAAATCATTATAACTTAGCAACTGCTTAATGGATAACATGTTCATAACCCTCAGACACTATTCTGGGCCTGAGAGACCCATGTTGAGAAATGATTTATTCAAGTAAATTAAAGTTAAATCTATTTATTTCTTTCATATTTCAAAAATTTAAAGATTAATGTATATTGTAAAACTGACCTTTCACTGATTTTGACATATCGACATAACAAAACATAAAAATTGGTGAATTATATTCAGAAATACTGAGAAAGAAAACTCCCCTGACTTATACATGTCTATCTGTTATAGAATCTCGTGACATATGCATAAAGTAATGCTCAACGCCTTAATAACTTGCCTGAAAGTGACTCAAAAAATAGCATGACCATTCAACTCGGGATTCAAACACGAACTTAAATGTATGGTATTGGCCATTTGCGGTGAAACAGCCTGGAGCGTCGACTGAGACGTTATATACAGGGTGAGGCACATAAAGTGTTACAGAGCAATAGCACTCAAACTATTGATCATATCCAAAAATGTTTCAGACATAAGTTTCAGTGTTCGAGAAGGCCGTCATACTGGACCACCCTATTTTGTATCGGTGGAGGCGCTGAAGCTACGACAAGGTCAACTCCACTTTTTTAAATGGAACCATATATTTTTTTTCGATGACATTATTACCGATTTTAAGACAAATTCAGCGACCTACAACACAAGGTCAAAGTACGAAAATCGTAGTCAAAAAATCGAAACATACGGAATAATCACTTTCAAAGGATCCATTAACCTTGGTTTGGGTTTACCTGCAGAAGATGCTCGAAGTGATGACCTTCGACTTGTAAGCACTTGTTAATTCGCTGATGAAAAGACCGTCTAACTTGCGTGACTAACTGATATGTCAACAGAAAATGCCTACTTGCTGCCGATAAGAAATATTGTTATCGTAAGAAATGAGAACAACGATCGACTCGACTTTTAAGCACTTGTTTGATCGTTGTTTTCATTTCTTATGATACCAATGTTTCTTATCGGCAGCAAGTACGCATTTTCTATTGACATATCAGTTAATCACGCATTACCTTCTAATGTGAGTACATCAGATCGCGAAAATTAACGATTTTCAAGAATCTTTATCAATCTAATCAAGAAGGTTAGTGGATCCTTTGAAAGTGATTATTCCGATATGTTTCGATTTTTCGACTACGATTTTCATACTTTGACCTTGTGTTGTAGGTCGCTGAATTCGTCTTAAAATCGGTAATAATATCATCGAAAAAAAAATACATGGTTCCATTTAAAAAAGTGGAGTTGACCTTTACGTAGCTTCAGCGCCTCCACCGATAAAAAAAATAAGGTGGTCCAGTATGACGGCCTTCTCGAACACTGAAACTTTTGTCTGAAATATTTTTGGATATGATCAATAGTTTGAGTACTATTGCTCTGTAACACTTTATATGCCTCACCCTTTATATAATTAACCCGCATAGTAATAAGAATATTTCAAAATAAGATTTGCTTTCATTTACACTAAAACACAAAAGGGAAGAAGGCGACGTTTATTTTCAATGGGTTTTTTTTCGATACTGGAGACTAAACCAATTCTATTGCTTATTTTATTCGTTTATTCTCTCGAGCCTTTGATTGTTTAAGAGGATTAATATCTTATTTTCGAGACGAACTGTTTTATGGCTGAAAGCTGATTGAGGGTTTTACCAGAAAACATGCAGCTCGTCAAAATTAATTTTTATAAAGCAATATAAACGAGTTCGACCCAGTCGAAGATTCTCTAGCTCCCTTCTGGCAGCCACTTTTTTTATGACCGCTCATTATTCATGAGATTTTGTACGTACGCGAAAACGTACGCTCTTATGGAGAATGTCAACCCTTGACCGAAAACAATCTAAAGATATTGAAGAAACAATGAGAATGCACGACACATCTTTTGTAAAGGCTCCCCCCTCCAACCTGAGGAGTGAGAGTGATTTTGTACTTCTCATTTTTTCGTAAAAGTTAAATCAGATCTCAACAAAAAGTTGCCGAGTCAACATCAATCAATATAGAGTTCTCAAAACGTTGCCGAGTCAACACCATAAAATAATCTTTAATTGCACGTTGCCATGTCAACACTTAGTTTTAAATTTGAAGCTTACACACACACCATTTGTAAATTTTTAATAGTTTGTAAAAAATACAGTTCAAGTTATTGAAGCATTGTGTTCGAGTACATGTCTTTATACGAAAACAGTCACCCTCTATTAATTCAAAGTGTGACATATCCAACCCCTTTCGTCACGCATTAAGTGCAATAAGCTTTATAACCTTATTGGATTACAAATAATAATCGGGAAAGAGTTTGGTACGAAACACACCCTGTATTGTGACGTGGCGATTTTGTTCACGTCACTAAAAGTTGAAAATTGGCACGGCACGGGAGGAAACGTCAGGATTTAAGGACGAATTCCTCTCGAGAACATGTTAAGGAGACAAATGCGAGCGTATTTCCGTATTTTAATTTATTTTTGTTTCATTTTTATTTTGTACGAGCGAACGGCGGTTTATGGCGAGAATCACAGAGAGAGAAGGAAGCCAAAATATAGTCGCTGGCAAATATTATCGTTATAAGGGAAGGCAGAGGTCGTCAAGGTCAGCCGGAGTCTTCATCGACGGAACGCTCGAATTGTATCGAGAGTGGTCGCTAGCTCGAAGCCCTCACCCGGAGCTGTCTAATCTCGAGAGGTGCGTCCTACAGCATCGGGAGTCTTCGGAAAATCTCGGTTATCAAGGGTCATCGCCCGTCATCGAAACGTTCTGCCGAAATTCGAATTTGCGAGAATGTTCGAGAAGAATCTAGACTCCGCGAGTAGGCGAAGGGTGGGGGGCTAGGACCCAAAAGTATAAAAACGCGTTACCGTAATTTATCAGGGACTTTTCGTATCGATCTCAACGGAACCTGACGTTTTCTACCGAGCCGTCGTCAACCCTTAACAAGAATCCGACGTAACCGGAATTATCGAGAGAAAATATTATCCGTGGTCTTTTTCCGGATTTTCTTCTTCTGAAACCGTAGCGGTGAGCCGTCGTTTCGCTTTCATTATTGTTTTGTTGAATTTTGTAATGTTGTAAAAGCGCTTTAAAAATTGTCGTGATCGTGTGACGATCTATTGAGTTTATCGAATTAAAAAGCGATATTGTTTCGGGGTACGTTCGCTTTTGAGTAGGATTTTTATTTAACGTTTGATCACGGTATAATATCGACTGTGTTTTCCGTTGTCTTAATTATAGAATTGCCGAGAGGAATTCGACCTTGATTTTAGTCGACGAGAGTCCTTAGTTTAAGAATTATTGTTTAAATATCGAGACGGTTAACTAACGACGAAGACTTGTAATACGGTATAGTCTATAATTTATTATTGTAATTTGATTAAAAACAACTTTGTTAATTACGCCAATCTCGAGACAGACGAGATATTATATATCATAATTTTTTCGGAACGTTAATTTTTCAATATTAATTATGATTATTTTATTTAATAAATAACTTTTGTTATTCCGAAATTGTTTCTTTTGTTTTATAATTTATTTTGTTTTGTTTAACTCCGCCCCTCTGCCAAATCGTTAAATAATACGGCTACGACCGGGTAACCACCTTTATTTATTCTCGATAACTCACAATAAAATTTGTTTAAGAATTTTCTTAAGCTGGCGTCCAAGAGGTATCGAGAGTAAATATATTTTGTGCGACTCTTGGAAAAAGTCGTTACAGTATATAGAACAAATCTTTTGTATAAAGATCCAGTGCTCATACGTGTGTTTTTTCTATACAGAGAATATAGAAAAGCTCTCGAGACGTACGAGTAACGTTGAGAAAAAATGAGAATAAAAAAAGGCGGAAGAAAAACGTTGCGGCGTGTAGAATATACGTGGTTTAAGGGGGATGCTGACGGAGGTTGAGATTAGAGTCAGGGAGTTGTAAAGCTTTGTGCCCGGAAGATTGGCTCGCGTCTACGGAATCTCGCTTGATAGTATCGCAACCATTTCCTTCAAATATACACTCGACGCACACACATACGTACACTCTACACAAACGATAGTGAGAGCAAAAGGAAGTTAATCCTCAGTCTTGGGACGTCTCGTTTATATGTACAAAATGTCTCTACTATTATGTGTGTTACGGTTTATATATGTTGCTGTTATTTCATTGGTAAGTAATTTAGAATAGGTTTGCAATTATTTTTTATTTATTAAAACGTTAGATATTTATCGTTATCGAATTTGTAATAGTTTCTTAATAAAAGGTGATAACATCTATGAATGAATAACAAATGTTTCGATGAATTTCTTCCGGTTTCGGACTTCAAACATATTTAGTACACGTAATCGTTCTACGCTTATTACGGTGAGAGTATGTGAGATTGGAAATTCTTGTGACGAATTCGTGATTATATTCGGAAAATAGTTTCTCAATGTAGTTGAATACAATACAGTGTATCTTTACACATCAAACAAATCTGAGATCTGAGCTATGTAAAACCGTGAAACAGTTGTAACACACCTATGATAAAATGTTTTCAAAGCTTCAGAGGGAAAAGGCGAGAGAATCAAAAAACGAGATTACATGGGAAAGAGAACAAAAGGGTCCAAAGGCAAAGAGAAAGCTGCAAATAAAAGATTTTCCTGATTTCTTTGACTCGTAATTTTCCATAGTCGCTCTTCTCCCCTTTCGAGAAAAAATTCATCTTTAACGATTCGTCTATGCTCTTGAATTGATTGTGTTCTGCGGGAAGACTGGATGATTGAGGACTTTCAGTCTGTTGTACACAATTATGTAAATATATACGGACACACAAACTCATTTTTGTAGTACATGAATATGCTATGTATATATGAAATAGTTCAAAAAAATATAAAACGCGAATATGCGTATATTTGTAAGATAATGAATAGCACGTGATTATAATAAGGAACATTAATAAGATTATTGATACAAAATTGTTTACATGACATTATTTTTCGTAACGTAGCAACAAAACAAATTACGCGATAATACGAGGGACATACAGATCATACTCTCTCACACATACGCATGCACATACATATATTTTATTCTACATATATAATACGTTTTCAGCTCATCTCGTCTCTACGCCACCCGATATTGTTTTATGAATGAGTGAACCCTCTTCCGGAGAATTTGTGAGAAAGCAAAAGAAATCTGTGGAAAATCGAATGGATAAAAAAAATCTGTCGACCACAGACCATCCGGATAAAGATATATGACTTTGGTGAACGATATGGCAAATTCAATATGAATAACCATGAGACAGCAGAATATAAAGCCCCTTTTCACACTGTGCTATTTTTCGTACTAAATAGCACGCATGGTGTACTTTCGTAAAGCGCACGTATGCTATTTAGCACAAAAAAGTAACATCGTGTGCAAGGGGCTAACAAGAAGAAACACAAAGAAAATGTAGAAAAACAGACGTAGACAAAGCAATGGAAACAATAAGAAAAAAGTCAGACACTAAAGATCCATCTCCAATAGTATCTTCTTTTCTCGGTGGAACCTCGTTCGCACGAATCTTGTGTCTCTTGCATCAGCGAGAAGACTTATCAGATGGAACCTTATCCGCAAGTCTCAACAATTCATTCTCGTTTTTCTCTTTTTTATCCGCCTAGTTACGCTATCATTAGTGGTATTGAAATATGCATATATATTTTGTAAGGCAACGCTTTACACTGAATAATGGAAGTTACTGTACATGTAAACTGCTTGCCCCCTCTAAACGTTGCCTATAACAGAAGTCTGCGAAAATTTTCGATAAAACTTTATGAATTTTTTTCCGATTTTAAATTTATAGTAAAGTTTTTTTACTAAAGATTCAAGCTGTTTTATTTTATTTAAGAAGATACAAAGAAATAAAACAATGTTCCTTTATACGAAAAGTGTTTACACAAAAACAAAAATGTGACCTCGTTACACGAAAATGCGTATTCTCTTGCATTTTTATAATTCCATTATTCAAATATGCAATAACTTCTAAAATAACTTATAAAAACCCATTATTATGTATTAATATTACTAAAATGCGTGTAACCAGTAAAGTGTACTCAATTCCGAAAGCCAATTTCATTATTAATTATTATTCGTCGTACCAATGAAAAATTGATTATTAATAATAACCAGTAAGTAATCAATAATTAACGATAAAATAATAAATAAAATTGATTAACTCACGATAATCACACTGATTTGCAAACGTCAATTACTGAGATCCTGAAGGAAAAGATGAACTTCAAGATCCACATAAATTTATAAGGCTCCCATGATGACACCGTCGCTCCTTCGTACATTTATATATAGTTTGCTAGAAATGGCCCATCTACCAAGAGAATCTTCAATATTAATGCGACTTGAGCTATCAGATTGTGGTTAAATTTGTATCTGCAAAGCTATATATCTTTGCTCGAGAGTGACTCGACAACTGAACATACATTATCTATTACTTTTTTTTATCCTCTAGGGGATCGATCGTCTTACTAATGGAATTTCAGGACAATATTTAATGAAGCCTGAAAATTTGACACCGAGAACGCTTAAATATATCTTCTTCGCCCTTTTAAGCATGCATTTTGTGCTCGAACATTATTTGTAATATTTTTTTATTTTTACATTTACATGATAGAAATAGTAAATGATGTAACGCTTTTTCCGATGATTCGCGTCAAATTATATTTGCTCTCGATTAGTTCAGGGCGCCAGCCGAATAGTTTTCTCCGACAAAATTTATAATGAAATAACCGAGAACAAATATGAAAGTTTACACGGCTAGGCTAGCTTTCAAAGTTGGTAAAGGGGCGTGAGGGATCCGTTGAACGAAATAAAATTTCAAACACGAGAATAAATATTCCGAATAATTTATTAATTAAATAAAACAAGTCAGTTAAAGTGGTCAGCAAAAAAAACATTGGTTAAATTATTTCTCGGAACACCAAAGCAAGAAATAGATAAGATTTATATATAATCAAGGTAGCAATACCAGTTCGTCTTGGCACTTTCATACATTCAATCAGTAATACAATTTTCAATATTTTATGGCCGAACCTACGGTAATGTTTGGGTATGGCTCTTCGAAAATTCAATAAATATTCTCAGCAAACAGATAATGACAAAATAATCAGAATTGCAATTTTCTTAATCTAAGACTCCTATTCGGACTAAAATATACAAAATTTTATAGAATTCCTCTCAGCAATTCTTTCGATAATACAACGAGCATATCTCGATAACAGTTGGAAAATATTCGGATGGAAAAACGTTAGTAATCTAATTTGCCTGTGCGATACCGTACCCGAACAGCATCGTTCTTTTATTCAAATTTTCTCAAAACAATTAGTTTGCGCAATCTAAACAAAATTCTCAAAAGTATAGAACGAGACGATGGCTCACCGCTTTGGTCTCTATGGATCGATATTCGGCAATTGACCTTGGACAAGATCGTCGATAATTCGGGGCATCGGATTCTTGGCTATGACATGGGAAAAATACATCTTTCCTCGATGTGGTCTGGAACTTGAGGAACGATAATGACGAGAAGCGCTCTTTCGCGGATTTGAGTCCCACCTTTTACCTCTTCGCAAGATCTTAACGACTCCTTCGAGAACCTTCGCATGATGTTCGCTCGATAATAATAATAAGATCGATATTCCCGAATATTTCAGATTTCTCCGTTTCTCCTCGAAACGATAGCGACGGAAAACGACAGTTGATCTCGATGCTGATTGATGCATCGCGAGTCCGACGGCTCAGGGTGAGAGCTTTGAGCTAGCAACCCCCGCTCGATGATTTGAAATTTCCACGCTCTTCTATCGACTAACGAGAACGATGAATGCGATTACACAATAATTTGTCCGTTTGACGCCAATTCTCTTCCTTGACTCCGACCTCCACGATCTCTTTGAGTCACGTCGCTCGTTCGTACAAGATAATAAGAAAAATACAAAAGAAATTAATAAAAATAAATACGCTATCGCAAGAGTCCTTTTGATTTGCTCGAGAGATATTCTTTTTTTCAATGTCGAAAGACACATTCTCCCATGCCATTTGCCAACTTTTAACCATTTTTAGTGACGAGCAAAATTGTCACGTCACAATGAATATAAATATCTCAAATTCAATGATCGAAGACCAATGATAAGAAAAAAATGTCGATAAAGTACCTAATAACACGATAACGGAATAACGTATTAATAGATTTTATAAATCTGTCCTTAGGCAAACCACAATGGTATGGATACATTTAATTAACCTGTATAACTATGCTAAAGAATCATATCCGAAAAAATATTAGAAGATTCAAAAATGAATTAAGCTCTAATCGTATCAATAGCGTATTGTTCGTCCCAATAGCTTTGGTCATTAACGATCTTCAATCATTCATCGAATACACCACCTTACAGTACTGAAAACATTTGCGACAAGCGAGAATAAAGCGCAGAGAAGAAAGAAGATACAATGACTGCGAGAAAAAGTGGTTGGGATATAAGAGAAATGAGAGCAAATTGAAAGAATAGATGGCTCGATGAAAAAGTGAAAGCAGAGGAGTGAAGAAGATATGTGAGAACCCTTATCAATCGTTCCGGTATAAGAGCAGGTGTAATACCTTTGATACAGAGAGCATATAAACGGGAGAGAATTTTCTTCAATTCGTTTCTCGCCTGCTACGTCTTTTATATCACCGTGAATTTTCTTCGTCTTGCGATGTTCATCTCCACGAATATTATTATATACTATAAGGTGATTAAAAAAAAATCGACTTTTTTTTCTTAAAGTTGCAAGTGAATATGTTAGTACTTTATGAAAAAGTAATTCTCCCAAAATTTGGGACTTCAAAATAATTTTAAGACGTCTCAGTAGCGAGTTCGAAATATTTCTTTTCAATTTTAGGGAAAAAACATGAGATAAAAATATCAATTTTTTCGGTATCGCAACAAAAGATATTAATACTTAATAAAAAAAAAAGTAATTCTCACACAATTTAGCTTCGTTAAAAAATATTTAGAGGTCGCCCCAATGACTTTTCTATATTTTTATTTTCTAATTTCGGGAAAAAATCGTATTATAAAAATATGGTTTTCTTATTTGTGTCGCGAGTAAATATATTAGCAATTCATGAAAAAGTTGATCTCCCAAAATTTGAACCTTCTAAAGAAATTTAAAAGCTAGCAACTTTTAGATATTTTTTCTAAATTCTAATTTTTTTCTAAATAAAAAAGCCAAATTTCAGGAGAATTACTGATTCATTAAGTACTAACATATTTTATTGCACAATCGAAAAATTGACAGCTTAATGTCATGATTATCAGCCAAATTTCAAAAAAATATCTAAAAGTCACTGCGGTGACTTCTAGATTTTTTTTTTTGAAGACCTAAATTTGACTAAAATTACTCCTTCTTTGCGTACTAATGTCTTTTGTTGCGAAATAAAGAAAACCATATTTTTACATCATGACTTTCAGCCGAAATTAGAAAAAAAATCTAAAGTTGCTGTCGACGCTTCTTAAATCATTTTTAGAAGGTTCAAATTTTGGGAAATAAACTTTTCCATAAACTGCTAACATATTTACTCGCGACACAAAGAAAACCACATGTTTACGATATGATTTTTGCCCAATTTTTTTTTAAAAAAACCAAATTGTGGGAGAATTACTTTTTTATTGAGTACTAACATCTTTTGTTCCGACGCCGAAAAATCAACATTTTTGTATCATGACTTTTCCCTAAAATTGAAAAAAAAATATCTAAAAGTAGCTGATGTGACCTGTAATTTTTTTTTCAGAAGTCTCAAATTTTGGGAGAAATACTTTTTTATAAAGTATTAACATATTTACTTGCGACTTTAAGAAAAAAAACGCGATTTTTTTAAATCACCCTAATATATATTGTGACGAAAAAATTTTGAGCGAGTCACATTTAAAAGAAAATTGGTCGAACCTCCCCGACCCTCCCGCTCAATGCTCCGGCCACAACAAAATCTCTTAGGATCTATTCCGGGAAAACAAAAATTATTGTAACCCTTATTAATTATTTTTGATTTTTGTATTTTAATTTCGAGCCATATTTGAAACCGGGGCTAAGGGCTGACACACACCGATCTGATCAGCTGTATTGACGTCTGAACGAGAGCGAGAGAGACAAACAACTTCGGCCAATTACTGTCATCGTTGGTGTATTTCGAGCAGGGCTCATACACTTGGCCATTTCCGCCTTCGATTTATCGCTGCCAATCTCTGGATCTCGCCCAACAACTATACTGGATAATGAAATGATAAGGATTGAGGATTCTCGTCGTCGCGCGTCGTCGATTACATTTTTGCCGTTACGATATTTCGTCCAATGTTTCTCATCTCTCGGAAATATTTTGTGAAATCAACAATCTCATAAAGAATGGCTTGTCCACGGAAAAAGGTTAACATCAAAAGCTAGGAGTCTGAGATTGAATTTTCGTTATCACTCAATTTCGAAAGTCTCAGCTCCGTCTCACGCTTATTTAAATTCCCCTGTATGGAAGCCTGTACATCGTATTCGGGAGACAATCGAGAACATTCGGTAATTAGAGTAGGGGGAGAGTTCGCTGTCCCGCCTGAGACTCATCATTGCGATTATCGTTAGATTTTCACGTGGCATTGAGCGCGACGGACGTCCGAGATTATCCTCAAAGTACGTAATTTTGCCTGACGCGATTCGTATGGTCGGTGAACCCGTCCCGATATCTTTTGGCGTTTTCTTTAAAACATAAAATAAAGTCTAGGCCATTGTAGCGCTAGAGTTCGGCTCTATTGTTCAAGTTAACGGTCATGGCAACGGTTTTGCCTTTTTGTAAAATTTCGTTTGGTTTCTTTCCCGCGAAGCGATCTGTGCTACGACACGGGAAAGGAAAATATTGTGGCCGGTAGTGAAAATCTCATATTTTTGTTCGTGTATTAAAATATATCATGTATTGGTTTTGTAGGCATCGAGAAAGGAGCGCGAATTTCGGGAGTGTTAGAGAGTGTAGCGTGAGTGTGTGTGTGTGCGGCCGGGAGAATCGCCGTCATTATGTCAAGTTCGAAAAGTCCGGCCGAGTAACCGATTATCGGGGGCTTGGTACCTTATTTTTCGTGTCTTTTGGTTGAACATCGATTTTCCTGTATTTTATAAAATTCTTTTCGCGAGTAGAACCGCGGCGAGAATCGTGAAGGACTCGGTTAATTTTATAATCGTGTGTGTAGGATCCCGGTCGTGTGAGTGTGAGTAAGAGTGTGATCGCGTTCGAGCTTCTCTCTCGATGACCGTTTGCGCGCGTATATTTTCTGACTTGTGTCTCGCGAATGATTCATTCTTAATTTTTTCTATTGTACCGATATTTAAAATTATGATTTATTTTTCCTGGGATTTATCCCGTAATTAATTTGATTATTAAATAAACTTAAATTGTTGAGTTGAAGGACAATCCGATTTTCATTTTGTTCTCAAATTTTTCCAACGTGCCTAACTCCGCCCATTCCGCTGCAGCAAAGCTGGTCAACTTTCTCTCTTTTTCTCCCGTTAAGTCGCTTAGGCGACTGGCGCCCAAATTAATAAAATAAATTAACGTGGAGGAAGAGAGCGAATTTTGTGACAATCGCGGCTAGGAAAATTTCCGTCACAATATATATATATATATATGTATTGTAACGCTTTTTCCCGTCTTAGTGTCCAAATCAGCCTCAGCCTCGTACATAACAAAAATAATTCAAAGTAAAATTAATAAATCAGAAATACGCTCGAATTTGCCCTTTTTTGGATTTTTCTCGAGAGAAATTCTTCAATGACAAAGAACGTTCTCTCCCGCGCCGTGCCAAATTTACTCATTCTGTGACGTGGACAAAATTACCACATAACAGTATATAGTAGATATATATAAAACTTCGTAATGTGTCGGGGAAGTAGCAGCGATATTGCCTTTTTCGCAAGCCTCCATACTTCTGCTCGAGAGAGAATGGACTTGGCACAATGAAATATGTTTTCTCATATCTCTCTCTCTCTCTCTCTCTCTCTCTCTCTCTCTCTCTCTCTCTCTCTCTCTCCCTCCCCCCTTCCTTAGTCTGTTTTGGTATTTTGGTCTATGCGAAATTCGCTTTTCACCTCTATTTTTCTTCTCCTGCATCGAACGAAGCCCTCGAAAGGAAATTTATATGTATACAGGAAACTTCGGAGCCACCATATAAGTAGCAGTAAGCATATGAGACCAGACTTGAATACATGTCGAAGTACGGGAGGCTCGACTGTACGCCGACCATTGCCGAGTCGTACGTGCTTAAACTCGCGTATATATACATATAACATATAACTATATAATGACACCAGGGAATCCTCTGTTCTCTCGCTGTTCCCCAACGAGTCCTCCAGGGCTCGTGGAACTTTGTTTGCAGATATAAGCTCTCCCGATATCGTTATATACAATGTGGAGTATAGTTTTAGGCTAGGTTGGAGATGTCCAATTCAGGACGACACCGTGAAACTCCTGGATTTCCTCGTCGCTTATTCATCACCACATTGTACAGTCAGGAGAAATAGAGAATTGTTAGGGGGGGAGGGGGAAACAGACAAGTAGAGAGTTTGAAACGAGAAAAAAAGTTCAACACTCTCTGGTAGATGTGTGCCTTTGGAACGGTATATGCATGGTGTATACATCGTTCGATTTAAGGCGTCTTCTCACTTTGGAAATTTAAAAAAATCGATTTTTTTTTTTTTTAAATTTTGAAAGTACATATCTTCAAAAATGTCATCTCGAAATTTCATAAAGATCGGACGAGTCTAACTACATTTTTTGGCGACCGTTAGGTGACTACCTGAGAGTACCCGGCGATCCCTTTCACGCCGCTCGGACGGTCCCTGTATATCTGACTCTATACAATTGAATAGCCGTGTTCTTTTGTTAATGTAGTACCCCTTGCTTAGGTATATTCTGTTTTCGGGTCTATACTCATGTAATAAGACCTTAACACGTGCATTTTTCAAAAGAAAATCACTCGGCAACGATGCTAAACTGTTATTTCATCAGTCTAATTTGAAACTTCGTAACGGCAACATCTCTGCGCTCAGGATTGTTATAATGGATAAAAAGACTTCGCAACAAAGTGCCACGTGGCGACGTCCAAGTTCGAAATCTAAAAAAAGAAAATTTCGTGGAGTGCTTCCACACCAGTCTGAAGCAGATACGAGTCATGCTAGTGCGAGTGCAGCAAAATTAAAAAAATCGGACGATACAAGTTTCGATGTACACATCGATCCAACGGCTGGATATAGTATTATTCAGTTTTTTCTTGTTTTTTCTACATTACAACAATATGTGAAGTGTAAAGTTTGTAACAAAGATGTTTCAAGAAACATCATCAAGAAAAACCGTGGAAATTGCTTGCCAAACAGCGGCATGCATTTATAACGAAGGGCTACAACCTGTTTTAAAAATTTTGGAGGTGATGGGTGTCAAACTAGGCCCTATCGCCGTTCAATACGCCGAGAAACGCGACAGTGATCGCGTACGCGTAGGGAACCGCCGCAGCTCTAACGCTTCAAAAGAGACTAGGTCGAGACGAAGGGAAGCTACTTTGGACGAACACACCTTCTACGAAGAATCGGAAGGTCCATTGTATGGAGCAGGCATCGCTGATTAACCCGAGGTAAGGTTTTTTCATGATTTTTCTGCAACCAAAACTTTAAACGCAGTTATCTCAAAACAAGGTTTATCGGTGCTTTGTTGATGAAATTTCGGAAACTATCCGGCCGATTGTCATGAAATTTGAATGACATATGCTTCATAGTTATGGCTATAGCGCATATCATCAGATTTTTTAAATTTTGATTTTAAGAATTTTTTTTTTACAAAAAACTGCAAAAAAATCGTGGTTTTTTTTTACTTTTTCGAAAAACGTGCGCCATTTTGTTATTTTCGCGAATATCAAAAATCTGATGATATGCGCTATAGCCACTGACATACTGAATCTAAAACAGTTTTATTTTTTTGTTTCAGACGACCCGTCTCGGAGATACCATCAACAAGCCACGACCATAACATTTTTACACGGGTTTTTCAATGCTACTGATGTATTATAATAATTGTTTAAAAAAATAAAATAAAAATTTTTTCATGTACTTGAAAGATGTGTTTATTACATAGGATCCGTTTTATCCCATAATTTTAAGCAAAAATCCTCGAAAAAAAATCGCAAAAACAGCCTATTTTTGAGGCGTTTAAAGTGAGAAGATGCCTTAACTTCGCTTGCGTTCAAATATAGTGAAGCGCGCAGGCGGTATCAACGAAGCGATAGATGCAATTGAAAAAAAAATTGTAAACATAAACTAAGTAGGAATTGGATGCTATCAAGGAATCCAAGAACTTATGATCGAAAGAAAACAAAAATTTCTTTTACTCGTGTTTTTCGCAAAGAATCTAAAAAACGTTGTTTCCAAACGATTTTTTTTTTTCAACAGTATTATCATCGAGTACTGCCTACGTTTTGAAAAAGTGGAGAACATTGAAAAGAAATAGGTTAAGAGTATAATCTTTGCAGGTTTATACGAAATATAACTCGAACAATATAAATAAATCAATGTTTGGGGAAAATCGTTCATATAATGGACTCTCTGGGTCAAATGATCTCTCTCCTTTTTATCGTCTTTAATTGTTTTACCTGACTTTCACCTTTTGTCATTCCCCTTTTGTCGATTAGCTGTGATATAAATAAACACCAATCAAACGGAGCTACTTTGACAGCACTGTGCACATACCGAAGAGGCATACAATGTGGTTGGTTTCTGTCTAATAAATTTGAGGTAAACGATCCCATCTAAATGGTGTAAGATGATGTGTTAATTTTGTTATACCTTCGTTTTCTATCTCCTGCTAACTTAAATCGTGACACTGCCGTTAATCCATTTTGAGAACAAATGAAAATTATCCACTGTATTTAATATATTTAATCGGTTAACAGAAGATTCTTGATTTTAGTTTCCATCAGTTTCACTGCTGTAATTATTTTTTTGTCTTCTTCAAATCTTCTTTGATAGTAAGTTTGATGTAGTATGATCTTTTTCATTGGTTGGTGTTTCATCATCGTTCCAAAAAAATGATCCACGGAAATCATATTTTACGTGAGCATTGTCCAAAAAGATACTCTAGCAGAGTTTTAGAAAAAAATAGTGCTAACAAGAAAGTAGATAAAAATAATAACGATTACAATTAATTAATTAAACCTTACCGGAAATTTTTTCATTTGTTATATACAATCGAATTCCCTCCCAGGGGTGTCATTTTCAGCACCTTTCCCGCATACAGTTTATTTACGAGACACGATAGTGATATTTTATTTTCCTTCAGAGCCTCAAACTAAAATAGGAATGACATGGTTCCCGTATACGAAGAATTCATAAAATTCACATCGGAACAACAATATGTACTGGAAGACTGGACTCGCGATATCGTATGAAGGAAAATAAATTTCAGCGCTAGTAAAAAAAACATAAAAAATGAAAAACAAGAGGGACAAAAAACTAAAAACAAAAAAAAACAACTCCGACTTTCCGTTGTTACACTCTTTTCTCTCGTCTAACGCAGACGGACGTGACGTCAGCGCCAGCAGGCATTTTTACGACAAAACAACAGAGAACAAGGTACAGAAAGAGAAAGAGAAAAGAAAGCAAAACGAAGAGGGTATCGAAAAGAAATGCTTTACGCCTGGTCTGTCATATGAGTAGGAGAAAGAGAGGTAGGAAAGGCTATACATGATGGATATATATGAAATGAAATAAAATTAGGATAAAGAGTTGTGACATGCGTCATACAGGCTATCTACACATAAACACACTCAATGTACGTATGTATGTATCCACTCAAAACATATTATTTACGTGTATATGTATCCAGAACGCACCGTGTCCAGTTTTACGTCGGTTATAACGCGAGTTTCCATAATGTTTTGTTCTTACTGCCAGAGCAACGGAAACAATTTTCGCATTCGTGCAAAATAGATGAAAACGGAAAGAGCGATAGTGACGATACACGGAGGAAAAAGTCGTTCACATCGCGTAAAAATGTTCATATACATTTTTTCCATAACTAACTTAATATTACGTTAAAAACATAAATACGGTACACTACCCTTATCATTTCTTTCTTTTTTATTATCATGTAAATTTCAAGTCGCAAAAAAAGTTCAATCGAGCGAAATGCAATTATCAACAATTAAATGCAGATTCGATATGATTACGAAATTCTCCGTTGGAGCGTTAAATTTTACAGGTAATGATTTGCTAAATACTGATATATGTGGATAATGAAAACACTAATTACAATAATAGATAGTAGTAATTAACGGATACATTATGTACGTGTAAAATAACCTACTGTGATATAAGATCTACAGAATTAGTAAAGGTGTTTTATACACGGAGAGAAATATTTTAAAATATTTGTAAGAAATTCCGGCAAAAATTGCCGTGTTTTGCAATGATATATGTGCCATTGTCAGGCACAATAAAACATGTGAACAGTGCGTATAAATGTCATCAAAAAGCAAAATTAAAATCAATGGTGTCAGTACGATAAAAAGTTGTGTCCTGGCACTGCAAAATTTCATGTGATGATTTTCAATTTTTGCTTGCCTGAACATGAATTTCAATAGTGCTGATTTTTTTATTTTATTCCTCATAATAATAATAATAATAATAATAATAATAATAATAATAATAATAATAAGTATTATATAATTATAATACTAATAAGCTAATGAATTAAAGATTATTCATCAATTGATAATCTATTCATCAAACAAATGATTTATTTATTGAATAAAGAAGTCATTAATGAGATCAAACATTTTGAATATTCTTTAGTTCGTCTTTAAATCAGGGTTTCAAAAGAAATATATGTATGTGTCAGGTCACGGCTGCGATAGGAAGAATTATGTTGGATTGGCAATTTGAATTTGAAGGAGAACACCACTCAATTTGCTGCTTATTTCCATCCCAAGAATTCTTTTTTCTTTTTCAGTATAAAAAAAATTGTCAAAGGTTAAAGACCATGTCATGTCACATGACACATCGGAATAAAAATAATAAAAGTAGACGATAGGCTCTGGCCTGGTCGTCTTATGCAATAACAAAAGACGAAGTTTGAACCAAAAATACCAAACGGCACGGTAAAAATTGCCTTGCACTGTATTAAAATTTCTAACCCATCTGAGATTTAAATAGTTGCGGTGCAGCCATTAATTGTTCGTTCACGGCGAGGTAAAAAGCAGCAATTTTGTTTGTAAGGGAACTTTTTACAGTGTTTTTTCTGAAATTTGACTGTGCCGTATTACAAAAATTCATAGGCTTATGTTAAATACTGCAATACTTATTGGAATCTTTAATTTTTTTTCGATAAATCGTTCCAAAAAAGTCTTTTGCCCCCAACTTGTAATGCAGAGCATGGTAATTTTTATGATATTTTTCTCTCCGTGTACACGTAAAACATTTACATACAAATCTGGATGCTCGAATTCTCCACTCGTGCTCTTTCGAAGTATGACGAATATACAGCGAAATGTTATAAAAAGTGTAAGATAACGAAGGGATACTTCTCGGGAAAGTCCTATAAAATACACTTTCAACATCGGAAATGAATTCAAAAGTAAAAAGTTTACTCATGTAAACAACGTAAAAATTCGCTTTAAATATAACGCGGCTCAAAAATTGGCCGAGTTTTTAAAAGACCCGGTATAAACGGGTCTCACGTAAATCTAATTACGTTGGGAAAACGAGAGACACACGATATTAATTCACACAGTCCGGAGGATTGCACAATTTCGGGAAGAATAAAATTTCAACGGTGTAACAGTTACACGCGCGTGTGCACATATGTGGAAACGAATTTTTGCGGGAAATACATGGGTCGTCTCGTCGAGAATTGTGGTTGGAGTGAATTTTTGGTCGTTCAGCAAAATGTCAACGCCCAAGGGCTGACCAATGAAAATTCATGAATTTTCCACAGTAATGTATATGCACGCTTTATACATATATGTGTGTGCAGAGACGCTTTCCGAAAAAGCCAAATATTCCCGTGATTCACGGACGTTGCGTGTGCGCAACAGCGCAAGAGAGACTCGCTGCTCGCGCGTTAGAATAGTTTTCGGCAAGCCAGACCTCCGGTGCGGTAGATTCATGAATTTTTATAAGTTTCTGGTAGGAAAGCTCGGTGCCTCATCCCCGACCCTTAAAGTCTTATATGGGCTTCATACGAAAAAAGGAAAAAACGTCATTCAAAAGAAGCGCAATTCGTTACAGTCCCCGAATTGCCATCAAGACAATTTTATTCAATTCAAAACACAAATTAATCAAACAAATGCGTTGATAAAATTAGCCTCAAGAGGCACGCGAACTTCGAGACTGCATGTCAATACCACAAAATGTTCTTTCAAATTAAAGCGGCCCTCGTAAACTTGAGGGTGAAACAAAAATGTTGAACCTTACATTCAATTTAAACTCTTTTATATATTACAACGGTACAACTTACTTGATTTACCGCTGCAAGAGCATTCTTAACTGCAGCTGTGCTTTTCATTGATGTCATTTTTATTGCTAATTACGCAATCACAAAAAAAGAACACTCATAAAAAAATAAACATTCATTACCGGGGTTCTGTGGGAAGGTTGCATTGAAAGACGCCCCCAGACAGGTTTTTACTGAAGTAATTCAGGACGTTCGAGTTAAATGTGGTTACTTCATTCCCCTTTTTTTGTTCCCTCTCGTCCTTTTTTTACTACAAATGGAAATGAAATTACGCGAATCACAGATGAAACATACGATGGCTGATGCTCCGCGTCTAAATAAAGTACTTTGTTCAACCGTTTCTCCGCAGTCTAAAAAAGTCTAGCAAGTAGAAAAAATCCTAAGCTAATTCTTTTTCGTACAAAAAAAATAGTACAATTTTTACAAAACCTATTTTCAATAAATCGTCGATTTTTTCCCGCATCTTAAGAATCAACCATTTGGCCTCTATTACGGCACAGCAGATCGCGTGTGAGTTTTACATTGCGTCTATGGGGGTAATTTGACTGTAGCACTTCATCACGCGATATTGTAATATTATTCATAGAAAAGATTTTTTTTCATTCATACATACATATATATAGATATATAATTACATGAGTTTGGGAATAGCTTGCGAGGCTTTCTGTCATTATTACGAGACGTCGTAACATTATTCCGTCGAACAAATGAGTTTTCTCTCGCAGCGTTGACTATTCAAAGAAGTTTTGCGAGTGTAAAAAAAAGAGGCAAGAGAAAAAAACGGACACTTTGACTCGATGGTGTCGGGGGATATATTAGGATGAGCACAAGCGCGCTATATTACAATGAGAGTTCCATATATTGAAAGCACTTTTGCGCTCTATAATGGGAGACTTAACTATCGAGAATTCTGTCGTGGAGTCGAGTTATTTATATAGCTCCAAAATTTCTAAGAGCGAATCTAAAACTGATACATTATCTCCATTTCTACTATATGTTAAAAGTGTATATGTGTTCTAAATAATTCTTGAAGGTTGAAAACGTAAGATTGAGTAAAAGAAACAACGAGAATGCAGAAATTATGTGCCCGAAATTACGAAGAAAGGAGGACAAAGCAAAGGAAGCAAGAATGCAACACTTTGAAAGAATTCTTCACTCTCTTGCTCCAAGGCGAAAGAAACAGAAGAAGAAGAATAAGAAGAAGAAGAAGAAAAAAACAGAAAAAAAGAGACGAAGCATAAGAAGAAGGAAAAAGGGCTCAGTCGACTATTAACGAGTGACTTACAGCATTTCACTTGACAAATGTGATTTCTGATATATATCGAACTATGCGTCTGGAGAACACACCTTCAAAGGCTGCTTAAAGTTAACCCGCCCTCTTAAATCTTCGGAGCAGTATTCTACTGCTTTTACTATATGCATACACATATCAATATATATATATATATTAAGACGAGTAAACACAAACACCTATCTATACATATACGTGTGTACATTTCGCCATTTTCCAGCCAAAAGCTTTTTACGATGTATCGACAATTTCGTCCAAGCTAGCTACGGACAGGAATAGAAAGTGGAAGAAATAAAGAGACATGTATATCTGTATTTCGAAAAGTATATATACTGACTTAGGGCAAACGAAATGGGAGCAAAAAATCGAATCCTAAAAAGGTCATGCGTACCTCACTGTTGAACTCGAGCACTGCTTTTGTTTGCAAATAAAATTTGCCAAAATTTTGGCACGTTGTGAATCCATTGGAATAAATGGAAAACAAAGAAATAATTATATCGGAGCAACAACGCTTCTTTTTCAACGAATCAGTTTTTCATCTGCTTTTGAATGTTTCTGCGAACGTCTGCACAACTAGCCATCCTAACTTTCATACTTATATATTATATTTTTATTGTTATAACTGAAAATATTCCGGAAAAGGACGATATCGATCGATTCATAAATTTTTCACTAATTTGATTAGATTATAGTGCCAGAGAAGCTCTATATATTAATAACGAACATTCTGAATTGCCAAGGAACCGACAAAAATGTAAGAGGATCGAAAGAAATATCCAGCGAGGAAAAACTAGAAGTTTGCCGTGTGGTGGCTGCAACCTCACTCCGCCAGTGATGAAACTCGTTCAGAATGTCCGGGACGCTCCTGAAGATGACCTTCGCTCGGGAATTCAACGAGACAGACTATTCGACCAAGACTGTTTCCTTGCCAGAATGAAAAGGGAAGAAAAAACGCATCAACGAAGATCTGCTTGGTGAGTTTTCCAGTCCGACAATGGCGAGTGAATGAGATCGACACAGGCGTAGAAAAGGAAGAGACGAAGAGAGAGAGAGAGAAAGAGAGAGAGAGAGAGAGAGAGAGAAAGAGGGAGAGAGAAAAACGGAGAAAAAATGAGAAAGATGTTAAGAAGGAAAAGGAAAGATCCACGAACGAGAACAACGGAGGATGGCTTTTAATATCGTAATGGAAGTACGTGGCGAATAAGAAAGAGAGAAGGAGAGTAAATCAAAGAGAATAAGTTTCATTGAAAAGACAAATCCTTAAGAAAGTTAGCGAAGAGAGCATGAGAGCCCAGGACTCTTCGATTTGTTGAAAATTCACTTCGTTGGGAATGTCTACTTTATGCTCAATCAACGTTATTCTGAATCATGCCAAGAACTTTTCACCTCTGGAGTCCAGCAAAAGGGACATTTTCCATTTCCATTCTTTTTCTTCTTTTGCGCATACTAATAAAAGTGTATATACACAGACACACACGCGCGCGCGCACGTTTGGGTTCGGGGATGACAGAGACAGTATTACAGGAGATTTGAAATAAAAACGAGAAAGATGCTATTTAGTCTCGGTTTAAATGGATAATTGCGAACTTTGATAATAGAGAATTTGCATATTTGAGTTCTTGTGACAGCTATAGAAGTTGAAGTTGCGCGGTACAAGTAGCACGTCGTACGACAAATTATAAATGCTGGGGTTTCTACTGATGGATTTACATCACGTAACTTCTAGAGAGAATTATAACGTTTATATATCAACTATACGAGATAAGAGAGCGATGGGAAAATGGGATCCAATTTATAGGCAAAATAGCTGTACAGCATCAAAACACTGTGATGTGTAACGACAGTTACGAATGCGGCCGTCGAAAGGTTGACTTTGATAGTCATCGCGTAACTGCAGTAGTTAAAATTAGGAAGCAAAAAGACGGAGTGAGAAAGAGCGAGTGAAGAGCAAAAACGTTAATTTCGTATCTCATCTGGATTCTTCCTCCAAAAATTTATATAATGTTGAAGTTCGTATCATCGGAATCCGATACAATTGCTTTTCTTTAACCATTGGCGAAATTGGTTTTTAAATTGGAGCATCGAAAAGTGATGTAAAGTTTTTGCGGACCTCTTTTTAGGGATCCACTGGAATAAGCAAAAAAGCGCTAACAATTTGTAAAAATATAAGAAGAAATTGTTACACATGCGAAAAAAGCAGCCTGAAATTAAAGGTGCACTAACTTAAAATGTTCCCCGAACTATGAAAACGTAAATAAACTTCAATCCTCCAACATTGTTGATCCAATATTTTATATTCGCTAGTCCCCAAACGAAAATGCAAAATAAGGGTCAGAGATTGTGGAATTTCAACGGTTTATAGCGTCTGAGAATCCCCCTGTCACTCGTAACTGAAACATAGCTATAATTTGCAAATGGCTGAAGGACGAGAGAAAATGAAATCAAGGAAGCAAGACGCATAGCATATTTCTACGTCCCAAGCGTTTATACCCTACGTTCTTTGAGTCAAAGAATAGCCAATGACAGAGTGTAGTACACCAGTAGCAAAGCTCAAAGCTCTAAAATCGAGAGGTTGGGGGCGTGAGGGGGCTGGTGGGGTCGTGGTACGGAATAAAATTGCGAGTTAAGTCCCTTCGGCGCTCGGGGACGCAATTACCATGCTCAACGTGGGCTGTGAGAGACCGCAACGACAAGGAGATCGTCGGGTAACGAGAGAGTGGGGAATATGAGACAGGCAGAAAAGGTGTGCATGTGAGAAAGAGAGAAATCAAAAAGCATGACTCATCGAGCGGAATCTCTCCCTTCCTCCCTCGTCACGTTAAAGAGCCAGCACCAATGACATCCCTCACATAATACATAGGATGCATATATATATGTTGTAACATGCATTACCCCTATAACGTAATATAAATAAATATAGAGAAGGTACATGGTCCAAAGCTTGTTCTCGTGCATCTCACCATCATCATAACCGTATATTCCAGAATTCCATGCATCAAACTTTTTAATGTTGCCTCGAAACAACAACAAAGAAGAGACACACAAAAAGACATGTCTGGCTCAACTATGCTCTCCAACTGAATTTCATAACGCGTATCACACGGTATTACATGAACACTTCCACACACCCACACATATGTGTATATATATAATATAAGTATATATATTTCCTTAAATGTATATAATTTCCCTTCGGGAATTCGCACACTACGGACGGCTCCTACGATTATACCGGAGGTTCGCATATCTACAATGGAAACCAAACAAAAATAACGGCAATGAAAGCATATTTCACCAGCAAAACCACTCCGGGATACATTATTCGTTCCCTTAATTAAGTAATAAGAAATTTAAATTAATTATAGTCCATTAAGGGTTTCACAATTTTAGCGTGTAGTATGAATAAAAAAATTTTATGATAAATATGTTTGTAAATTTGCTTGGATTTAATTGCTCGTTAATTGAATAATTTATCACAAACTGCCATTATTGTCATCGACATTGAGTACGGTAAATTTACATACGTGATGGAATAAAGAATGAAGTTGGTTCATTTATTACTTAAGGGCACATTACGCAATGAAACAATCGTTCTTCCTTTTTTTCATTTTTCGATAGATTTATGTTGCAAAAATATCCTCTTGAAATTTCAAAGTGAAATTCCGAAACTGAATAGTTTGGCTCCTACAGTCATTTTATGCTAGTGAATAATGTTCCAATATACAGTGGCGTGCAAAAGTTTCGGGCCACCCTATTTTTTCCAGTTAATTGATAAAATATTTTATTTCTCCACTCGTTCATTGTTCAAAATATTCAAGAGAGTTAGAATGAAGGTAACAACGTCGTATATGATATTTAATTATGGCGTATTTTTTGTGTACTACGTGGAATGACTTTGGCCGGTGTGCGAAAGTATCGGGCCGCTATATCGCCGCGGCTTCGTACGCATGGTTTGTTTACATTATTTTCCTCATTAGTTTCAAAACATATCCTACAATGGAAAATCAGTCTCCTTTCTGCCACAATGCCGAAACACACGAATATTCAGCTTCGTGAAATCGTGTTAAAACTTTCGTCAGAAGGAAAAAGTTCTCGTGATGTTGCGGAGACTTTATCTATTGGCAAAAGTACCGTTAATTGTATTATTACTAAATATAAATTAACAAACTCACTATGTGACAAAAATCGGAGCGGTAGACCGCGAAAAACTTTGAATCGTGTCGACAAAATTATAAAAGGGAAGTGCATTGTAGATCCACGAAAAAGTGCTGCAGATGTTTCCCGGGAATTGCGAAGTGAAAATCTAGCTGATGTTAGTCGGAGTACGGTATCTCGACGTCTCAAAGCTGCGGGGCTAATTGGACGTGTTAATGTAAAAAAACCATTGATTAGCAAAAAGAATAAGAAGGCTAGATTAGACTTTGCGAAAAAATATCAGCGCTGGACGGTATCAGATTTGCGGAAAGTACTTTTTTCCGATGAATCGAAATTTCAATTATTCGGAAGTGATGGTCGGAAGTACGCAAGACGTCCAGCAAATACCAGATATAATGTAAGGTACCAAATTCCTACCGTAAAACACGGTGGCGGAAATATTAAAGTTTGGGGAGCATTTTCTGATGATAGCGTTGCTCCGCTGGTGGAAATTCATGGCAATATGGACGCTGCAATGTACAGGGACATACTACAAGATCATATGCTCCCATTTGCAATGAAAAATTTGCCGTGTGGTTGGGTTTTTCAACACGATAATATCCGAAACACGCTTCGCGTCTTGTTAAAAATTTTCTTCAAAGCCGGAAAGTCCGCCTTCTTGACTGGCCATCGCATTCACCGGATTTAAATCCTATTGAACACCTGTGGCAAAACCTCAAGCATCGCGTTGGAATGAAAAATCACTCCAACAAAACGAAATTGTGGAACCATTTGCGAAGTGAATGGGAAAAATTGCCACAAGAACGAATCAAACAACTAATTGAGTCTATGCCTCGTCGGTGCGCTGCAGTCATCGCTGCTAAGGGCATGGCAACAAAGTATTGAGTTGAATGGAGAAGACGAAGACATGCTTCCTTATTTTTCAAGTTTTTTGTTATTTTTTTCATATCCAAAAGTACGCGGCCCAATACTTTTGCATAGCCGGTCATAAAAAATTGTTGAACAATTAATGTTTTAAGATCGATATCAATGTATACAACCTATTGTTTCTAAATATTAATGATTACGTGTTATCATTGCTCGTTTGTTTTTCTCCCACCACCATATTTCTGTTCAATGTGCATAAAAATTAGGGTGGCCCGAAACTTTTGCACGCCACTGTATATACGTACTGAAAACTTCAAACGCGCTTTACCAAAACCATGGTTTTCCCAGACAGGGGACCAAATCCTGATGAAATTAATCGTCGGATTGGTTTCATCTTTGGCACGTTTATTGAGGAGATACTATTGCGTGAAATTAGCTACAGTTTGCTGAATAAAGGGTTCTAAAAGAATTTTTTTCTAAATATTTGCCACCGTGTCAATTTTTATTTGTTTTTAATAAAAAGAGATTATTTCCAGCCGAAATTTAATTATTTAAATTATTATTATTGTTTTGTTTTTTGAATTGCTGCCAACATTTGTGTCTACCTCAATTATATATTTTTTGCGATTTTTTTTCATGGTATTAAACATTCATAAACAATAAATAAAACACTCATTAATATTTATTGACATTTCATGGACAGAATTTATTTTCTTAAATCCATTCATTTCAAGCGCTTAACCGTAGAATGTGCTATTAACTCCGAGTACCTCTGCCACCGACAACGCCATGAAGAAATTACCTTGGAAAAAAGAATCCCATAAATTTTCACGTTATGATCAATCCGGTGCTTCGTATAGTTTCGTATTCTTTTGGCGCGATTTCCAAGATAACGAGAGACACCTCGCAAAGCCTTCGATATATCATTATGGGCTTTGATTATCCCAATATTTCATATCTCATTCTTACTTTTCCCGATATTATATTCCCGTCGATGTTTTTCAGTATAAACGACCTTGCTATTTCTGCTGAGAATTTCTCCGGGAGTGCAAAAAATGATGAAAAGATTAAAAAAAAGCTTTTATATGTTTTTCTGCAGTGCTGGTGAAAAAAAGTAGAAAAAAGGGGTCGGCAAACGGTTTCGAAGGTCTCGATTGAACTTGCAACACAGTCGTTACCGGGAGAAACGTCATGGACGCTCCGTTGTATACCGATAATTTATTTTCTCGCGACTATATCACAGCCACCACCATCGCCCTCGCACTTCCTTCTCAACCCTCGAAACCTTTTACGCTTTTTTTTATTTTCTAAACAGTATACTGACGTTTTTTCATTCAACCCTTTTTGCCTCGGTGACTCTCGACGACACGGGTCCGGAGGAAAATAAAAGTAAGAAAGATGAAGGGATAGAAGAATGGAGGGCGAGACGGAAGGACGTAGCGGCAGTTACGCCAGCCCCTGTACGCTTCGGAAAAATGCAAAACGTCTTTTCCCTCTTCCTCTTTTCTCTCTTCTCTCTCCCTTTCTCGTTTGCTTTCATCTTTCTGTACTTTACCTTACACCCTCTACCCCACACTAGCAAGAAAAGCCAATGCAAATTTGTGGAAAACAGCAGCGGTACAAAAATCCTGAAGCAATAAATTCAAAAACTATCGTGAACGCTTGTTATTTTATTTTTTCGATCGATCCAGAAAAAAATTCGACAGTAATGTGACTAAAAGTATTTATTGGCTCGTGAACAAAGACCATAATGTAAAATTTGTGCATGTGCGAACAAAACTTTTAGTAAAAAAAAAAATGTTAAGCCTCTACATTTCGATGTTAAAATTGTCAAAATCTATTAATTCAAATGTCTGTTGATTCAATTTTCAACATAATTTTCATTTGTAATAAAATAGTTTTTTAATACAATATTTTTTTCCATAAAGGACCATGTGTACAAAAAACTTTTACCCCTTCAAATACTATTTCGATAGAGTACTTTTTTTCTTATTAGTGATAAAGCATGGGACCTAAATGGTAAACCTCTGTTAGATCATTAATTCTTCATTCTTTGATCAATTATTATTCCAGTCCATCATATTCTGAATCTTCGCAGGGCAAATAGAATAATGTCACATTATTTTCTTGCCGGTGTATTTTTACTACTGCGATACATGCAGACCTGCAGTAGTACAGGACGACAATGCTCAGACCGAGCGTGTACGAACTCTTGTACGAGTTTCGCCTTTCCTCTTACACGTTCTTTCCTTTGCACCTTTATATCCTTCATGACTACTCTGTACTTTGCCATATTATATATACAAAAAACATGTGTGTCTCTGTGTGTGTGTGTGTGTGTGTGTGTGTGTGTGTGTGTGTGTGTGTGTGTGTGTGTGTGTATGCGCGCGCGTGCGCGCGCGTGTGCTGTTACTCGTCTTTCTTTCTCGCTTTTTCGTTGTCTCTTTCTCTCAGTGCATTCTCCCTTTCACCAACGCCAGCAGGGATGCATTATTCATGATTTTGTCAACGGGACTAGCTGCGATATTTTTACAATATTATACTTTGAAAACTATGAGAAAGAGAGAAAGAAGAAGAACAGCGAGTGTGGAGAGAAAAAAAAACGAGGTAGAAAATGTACAAGGGACAGGATGGCATCATCCACACACAGCAACCAATGCTCTGAATTCCGGCCTGCTTTTTCAACACATATAGTTTCACCTATATTTATGTATCTTTATGTATATCTGTAAATATATTGTATATAGAATACCAGACGAAAAACTCTTACCCTTTCTGTTGAGTTCTCGCTCTGCCGGAAGTCACTCGAGGGTGCCACACGTGAAATTTGAATTCAAGCTCAGCCCTGTGATGGGTGTTGGTTTTGTATTGTCTCTATCTCCCTCTTTTTATTTCTTTTGTCGTGTACACAAAAAAAAAATCACGTAGGAACGAAGCGAGGGACACACTAGGTACAAAATATGTGAAATGTTCCTTGTAATAGACTCTCGAATGCGGAAGCGTCGATGAGGGCTCCCCTCAACTTCATCACGCAAATATTATTCAAATCGGTTAAAAAAAAAAATGACACAACATCGAATTTCATTCAGTGCTCCACATGTTTCGCAAATTAAATTTTTTTTACTGTATAGCGGATGAACTCGGATACCTAATCATATTGTTCATGGTTGAACAAATAGATGAAATTCGTTACAGTAAAAAAAAAATACATCGGAATAGTAAAAAAAAAAAATTATGTATCAGTAAATTGTTACGAGGTCCAATGAGATTTACTACAATAAATATTAAAGAAGAAGAATCAAATTCATGTATTTAATGTACAAAGGCAAAATTAGCTTGAAAATTTTTCACATTACAAAGAAAACATTTTCAGTTTGTAGATGATAGTGTAGATGGTGCTCGTAAAAATATCAAAATTTTCAATATACCCGAGTTTATTTTATACATGTAATTTTGGTCTTTTTCGTTATTATATGTGTATAGATATATTGTTGCAGAAAGTGGTACAGTCCAGATACTGCAGTATAAGAGACACTCGCTTCTAGAGTTTCGGGGAAGCGGAAATATTCTTCCTCTGTTATATAACCATGAGGGGAGAT
Organism: Rhimphoctona megacephalus; assembly: GCA_963989365.1. Classification (NCBI taxonomy): domain Eukaryota; kingdom Metazoa; phylum Arthropoda; class Insecta; order Hymenoptera; family Ichneumonidae; genus Rhimphoctona; species Rhimphoctona megacephalus. The sequence continues at coordinate 10,767,907 of OZ022414.1, read as the reverse complement.
CTGGAAAATTGCCAGAGAGTTCCTACTTCTCTCTGGCATTGCTCCGGTCCACGGGAAGGTCTATGTTGGCCAAGATAATTCAACCCTCTCGACAATCCTCCCGTTAGCCAGACTAGAGTATCAGAAGCATCTGTCTTCGTGTCTATATCCTGAATACGTACTTGTTGGTTGACCCAAGCAAAATCTGTCAACGGCCACGTTCGTTATGTTCGAAACGTTCGGATTAGAATTTCAATGATTATCGCTAAATGCGTCCGTCAGGTAAATCCGAACTATTGGCGGATGATAAACGAGCTCTACTTATATTGTAGTAAATAATTAAAGCAGCTCATATACCTAAATTGGACGAATGAGGAAAAAAATACGAACGGAAAAAAAACCACTTTCTTCCTCGATTCCTATTCCGGGTATAAAACGTTGGAACACAATGGTGGTAATCCGCAACTGACTCTCGACGAACATTTTTATTTTAATTATTCATCATTTTTGCTGCAAATTACGAGAATAAAAGAAAAACCCGACTTTTATTCCGTGCAAAAAAAAATTTAGAACGCTGCGGTAAAAATTCGACATCGGCTTATTTTCAGCCAACAACATTTTCAATTATTCATTTCGTAAACTAAAGGAATGCATTAGCTGCAAAAAGAAAAAAAAATTCTCCCAATTTCACTGCTAAAACAGCAAAATCGTTGGAGCCTAAAGGATGAAAAAAAAATGTTGGCCTTCGTCATCACCGCTTTTCATGATACATAACGCACCTCGTTATACGATGCGCAGATTTCAGAGGGGATTTCCATCAATATAGATTTTTTTCACTTTGTCCATTCATTACTGGTAATGGGATGAAAAAAGTAAAGATAGAGAGAGACAGAGGGAGCATTGCGATGAAATCCATGACACGAAAAAATTCCCGAGTAATTAGCGGATTCTAGTTGGCGATTTTTTCTCTTTGGAAACGACACAATGTGAATACCACATGTGAATGGATAGATGGGAATCAGACCGATTCCGTTCCGTGAGACATGACATGGCAAAACGAAAGGGTGAAAAAAAAATTCAGAGAGTTGAGACGAATGAATGTGGCTTTGGAATCGACACACATTGGACGGTTTGTATCTGTAAGCCAGAACGTAATACCCATGTTAAAATCCAAAGAGAACGAGATGAAGAGAAATCGGAGAGAACATTTTGAAGTTTCGAGTTGACCTCAGCGTGAACATGAATCCAAGCTTGTACATGCTGACTCGTCCATTGGTTCATTATCTTTTTTATAAAATAGTTGAACCATGCAAAAACTCCCAGTTTCATAGAACGCATTCCTGATGACCTCTGAAAAGTGCCAGGAATTTGATGCTTCTTTTGCGATTAATCCATAAGCCCGATTACATTTCCATAGGAGCGTGCATTTACATCTTCATATGTAGGTATATAATTTTTTTTCACATGCGAACATCCGTCACGGATAACATTTTTTTGTGAAAATGGCACGCACATTTGTTTTCTAGTATTTCTATTTACTCTGGCGTGAAAAATGTGCATACATTTGACCCGGAATGACCAAAGTTCATCGTATAATGCATCAGATAAATAGTGAAACATCCAGATAAAGAGATACTAAAAAGTGAACGGCATAAAAACGGGCATATATGTTGATGTATACAGTTCTGCCGAGCATTTCTGTTGTTAAACATCAACTTCACCCGGTAAATGCGAATATTTCTCGCATTCTGTGGCTCTCAAAATTCCTCCATTGATGTGACGCATAATCATTTTTCCAAATGACAGCGATTCATACCGCTAGCACAAACTCTGGTGTTCCAATTATTAATTATCGACTGTGTAAGTCATAAACACTAGCAAAATAATTAAATTTAATGATGCTCAGGTTTCTTTCAAATTGTAATACAGTTGAATAATGTAAATTGCCTGTAAAGTGTACTTCGCTTCATTTTACTTTTTGTAGTCCAAGTTTCCTCATTCACACTGGGTTTATCGTACTGCACTGTAAAAAATTTCAATAGTCATGACTACCGAATTTGGGCATTGTCGCGACTTTTAATGGTTCGGGATTTTCCCCCCATCTACTATCGTTATTGTCCCCAACCGCTATCAGTTGGTTCTCAAACGACCCACGCGTCGTGTAAAACGCGGTTCTACTTTTATTACATTTCTTCGTACATTGTTGCCATTAGGGGCAGTTAATAAAAACCAATATTGCATCCTTTTAGAATTTCCTCCAATAATCAATTTTTACCTGAATTCTTAATTACTTGGCGATATTTTCATCACGAAAATCTTAATTAAGATGAAGTAATTTAAAACAAACATTATTAAAACTGTCAAAGATTGTGGATTCTCTATAGAGTTGCTGCTCGTAATATTTCATGGGTTTTCAAATGGCTCGTCTGTCAAACGTCCTATACAAACTACGCATAAACTTATATACACATACACGCACGTAGGCATATATACATTTATGTGTAGCATCGCACTTTCATATCCCTCGGGTTACGTAGCGCCACGAGTTAAAAGGAGATTTTTCTTTCGTTCCACGAAGGCGGTTCTTGAGTCAAGGATGATTTTAAACTATATATATATATATATATATATATATATATATATATATATATATATATATATTCATACATATATACACTACAGCTTATATATATATGTACATTTTTATGTGATTTTTATACGGGGCTTGAGCTAGCGGGTGGTCCAGGGAAACTCTACTTTACTTTCTCCTCTTAAAAATGCTTCTTACGACCCTACGGACCATAAGGTGGCCTGTCAGTACCACATACGAACATTGAGAAGCAAAAAGCTTCCAGATCACGAAAGAAAGAAAGAGAAAAAAGAGGGTCAGTGCCTGCACCCCCATCTTTTGGAGTCGAATACCCTCGGGACTGCAGAATTGCAAAAATAAGCTTCAGTATATGTGAAATACGTACAAAATTATCGAGAACATGAGCAAAAGGTAGAGAAAGGGGAAAAGGGGGCATGAATACGCAGCAATAAAACTTATTTCCAAGGCTAAGCTCTAGGTCGAGCTACACACCCATAAAGTACCATTGACTGACGCAAATGGTCCAGAAAATGGAATGGAATCGAATAAGGTGCTGTAACCTTAAACTTTTTACTTTAAATCTCCTTTTCAATCGCAACAATTTCTTTTTTCACGAATCTCGAACCTATAAAATACAAGATTCCGTCACTTAGTTAGTTGAACGCCTCAGAAATATCAGAGTTTTTATAATCAATTATCTGAAAAATCCATGACAAGTGGAAATAGTCTTCTTTTTCTTATCTTGATTAGATGGCGTAGAAAACAATGAAATAAAAAAGAGGAGAAGCGCCATGAAAAAATGATATATTTGGATATATTTCCAAATGTTGATTGTAGTCAAGCATTCAAAATATATTGCGAGAGAACGGCCATTACTTTAATGAGAGTTAAAGAAAACGGCGATAAACAAGTTTATTTTTATTCTTTGTTCGGAACTTCTTGGTTGATTGGCAAGACCAAACGTCTCTCTAGATGCTAAATAAACCGGTCAAAGTTTACGACCTCGTTGAAACACCTATTGGTCAATGGGGAACTTCCGGAACTAAATGCATGTTACATGTATAATATATTTGTATATATACATATATATTATAACGCATACACAGATGGCAGCCCTGATCCAGATATCGCTACTATATAATGATACTCCTGGCCGTATCTACAGAGAAGATACGACGATGTGACCGTACCCGCCGTTCCAGCTTGCCTATAGATCTGCCCTATCCACTAAAGGGGATGAGGGTACAGTTACAATACTCTGCTAAATTGACGAGGAAAACAGGAGAAACGAGGGCGTAAGGGTGAAACTTTCCGACACAAACGCAAACAAGGTTGTGAATATTCCGAACCAAAGGAGAGAGACAAAGTTCATTCCTCGAAGAGAGCAAGCGAGAGAAAGAGTTTCCACAGCATCCACCTCGACATCATATCCTATCAGCTTATTAAGTTGGCGCAGGAAACACAGGAGACTGCGACAGGACAACGACAATATATGTATGTGCCGCGACTCTGCGCAACCGCATACCATTATTTCCTTAAGTTATATTCTATCGTTTAGATAACACTAAACCCTTGAACATCAAGAAAGGGCCAAGATAAATAAGTGGCTTCTCCTCGCTCACGGTAAAAGTATAGGATGTCACGTATTCAGGCATTTAATGCAATTTTGATATAAATATCACTCCGTCCTTGCATCGCTTTCAATTTTTTTAAATGAAATTATGAATTTAGACATAACAACCCTAACGAATTTTATGTTCGAAAACGGCTGTAGTAGATAACGGAATTTGATTCTAAATTTTTTTGGGTCTTTTCATTTACCGTTTACAATCGACATTTCTTTAGAGATCGTTGTTTGAAAAAAATTCTATTAGCACAAGTCAGTTGTCATTTATTTCAGAATGTAATATTTTTTTGTCAATATGTTTCGTATAAAGTTTTCCAAACATCCAAACAAATATTCTCCTTCATAATTTTGAAGTATAGTCAAGATAAAAAAGTTATCCTGTTAATTTTGTCTATTTCAAACTGATCTGTAGACAAATTAATAAAACGTCAAATATATACGTCAAACGCAAAAATAAAATCGAAAGTATTGTTCAAAATTCGCACCTCATCATTGAAAAATCAATAATTTCCGAACCTACACGCTAGCCTTGTTGCAATGTTCGCGCGATGATATTAATGGTTTCGCACGCAGGATCCAGCATAACTCACAATTTCTGGATCATTGCCAACCACATTTGACACCGGTTATTGCAGTGATAATACATAGACAAGATTTACACGTATAGAAACGTCATCGAGAGCTTCAATTATGCGTGCACAGCCACAGTATCATACTCAACAAACACATCTTTAATTAAATATTTAATATCGGGCGATATTAATTAGTGGTGCAGTTTGAATGAGATCATAATATATTTGAATATACAAAATATATAAACTTTATGGATCATAATATATTTGAATATACAAAAATTCGTAATTTAATTTGATACACATGAATCGTTAATCAAAATCAAATAACGTGATTATTTAGTATTGAATTACTTTACCTGCAAGAATTAAATAATTCAGGATTTTTTTTTTTATTAACCAATAAATATAATACATATGACATGAAAATTGTAACAACGAACGTTACTCTTACGAAATTGATAAATGAACGACCGAAAAAAATAAACCAAAAAAAGCCTTGGATTGTTATTAGCGTAATTAATTTAACTCAGTATAATGCGAAAAGAAGAAAGAATAACGATATGGATATTAATTTAAACGTCGATGAAAAAATTTCGATTGTACACGCGTTCACAGGGCTTATGCAGCCCGAAATTGACAAGCCAGCGAAGCCCGTCGGGGGTGTCGGATTGTTCCTGGCTGAAAACGTTTTTATTGAGGGGATAGACACCGCTGTACTCACCTCGATTGAATTGGTTCGTGACCCTTTTTCCCCGGCCAAAACTGATTGTCGTCGGGTGGGTATACAGGAATGGGAGGGTTAAAAAGGTGGGATGAAGGAAGGGAACGAAATTGGCAAAGAGAAGCTGAAAACGCGCGGACTCTTTCTGACCAGGCGCTTCGTTAGAGCGTTATGACTAGCATCGCGAAACGTGCGCAACCATTTCATACGTCGAGAGCGAGGGAAAAAAGGAAAATATGTTGGAAATGAAGAGGGGAAAAAAAAATCGGCATGAGAAAGGAGTAGAAGAGAAAAAAATTGATTGAAAGTGATTTCACGATCCCGCGATATTTGATTATAATCCAGGACACGTGCGATGAAGAAAAATGAAGGGATATACGGAAGGCACATTTTTCTCGCTCTAATTTAACGAATGCAATTACCCTTACAGCGGGAATATCAGGGGGAGGGAAACGTATGTACAAGTGTATGTGGCCTCTCGTTTTGTTAATTGGGTTCAGCATGCAACTCGTCGTTTACGTTGAACACCATTTTTTTGTTCAATTTTTTTCTCTCGCTCCTCGGGCGATGTTACCTATCAAGCTTCTCATTTTCTTTGGACTTTTAATAACTTTTTCATTAATTTACCAACTCTCTACACGGAAAGTCGATAGCCAAAGCATTTAAACTTTAATTAACATCGAAGTATAACTATCAACCAATTAATTAACCAATTAATTTATTCTTTTGTGAGAATTATGAATAACTTTTTGTTTAGTGTTGATAGAAAACCTTCGAATCCTCAATTTCAATTAAAGAAAGCAGTAAAAAAAACACATTCTTAGATATAGTTTATTTCATTCAGATGGAAAATCAACTCGAAGAATGCATTCTTAAATTCCAGCATGAGAGTGTCCTACGACTCACGCCCTTTGATAAGCGCGAGGAAAAATCGATCGTACAAAACCAGCCATTTTACGTGGTTACCATGTGAGCAAGTAGGTCATCATGGTCGTAATTCGTTCTGTGATAAGGAACACGGCAAACAACTAAATTCGTCTGGCACGCCAATGGCTCTAGGCTTTGCAGCACAATGTAAAACTCTGACCAGTTGAAAACCCCATTAATCATATAGCATGAGAGCAACAAGTCAACAATGGTAACCTAATTCAAAATTTCGCGACAACTACAATTCTCAAATCTCGATAAAATTTCGCGTGTCCATTTGACAGTTATAAATCGAAACGTTTGGAAATTAAATAAAACTGACAGTCCAGTGGTCCTGTCATCATAAAATTTTATTGTATATATGAACGAGAAATTGCAATACAGTTCGTTCACTCATACTTCCGTATCCAATCTCGCAATGGATGAGTTGACTTGATTTTTGTTCAGGAAATATATTCAAACATTCCTCTGTTTATTCTTTAATAAAATATATCCCGTAAAGAATGAATGACAAGTTTTGCAATAACTTTTGTTTCACAGTACCTAATTTTTCTCATTCTTGGGGTTTTATACCGACCTCAAAAATAAATAATGCGCAGAAATAGTCCCAATACGGTTGGTTAAGGAGATTAATCGAAAATAAATCATTAATTTTCGTGAAGGGGCAAAATATATTTAAAAAAATGTTGCATGAGAAATTCTACCTAGTGCGAAAAAATTCTGTAGTTTAACAATGATCAAATTTTCCAAAATATTTTTAACAAAATACACTGTATCGAAATAAATTAAATGTTATTTTAATATAAAATATAGCCTACTGTTAGTACGAATAAACTTATTAATAATAAACATATTAAACTTTTAATTATGGTAATTTATGAAAATATACCAAAATGTATCTAAGAAAGTTAAGTACCAGAAAAGTTCAAACAATAACATTTTGTTAACCGTAAAACTTTCGAAAATATATTTTTATCCGAATATATATATATATATACCGGAGCGTACACATGCAATACGAGCAAAAGCCAATAATAAAAGTGTGTGGTTCATCGAATTTTCTAAAATAGCAAAGTAAACTGCAACCTGGATTGTTCGAACAGCGGCGGGACCGACTCCGTATTACACTTATAAATATAGAACGTTGCGCACACTTCGTCTTTCCGTTCCTGCGCACCGGTCGAATGGCCGGATTGGACCGGATGTTTCCCCTACCAAACACAGACCGATCAATACGGGTCGCATACTGGGAAATATTGCATGAATCAAGATTCGATAAATCGAGGTTACAGTATATATTTAATACGCTTAGTTGTAGACATATGAAAATTCTCCAATAAATTCCTGCCCATTTTTAAAGCTTAGAAAAATTGAGCTTTTTTAGGGAAAGAAATGATTCGATGATCTCGCTGGAAACGTATTTGACAAAAAATATTATAGGATTCAGAGATTAGAGGACCCTAATTTATCAGAATTATTATTGGGCAGATATGTTATAGGATTTCATGTGGTGAATCATATATGTGACTTTATATCATAGAAACCAAACGATACGGTTGTAAATGTGCATTACCACGAACCCATCAATACCAGTCTCAAATATCTGATAAATATATTCGACATATACACTGGCTCAGAGATATTTACAATTACTAGTTATTATTGTTACAAAATTATTATTATTGTCACGAAAGTTTCAAGCTTCCGGATGGATGCTGTGTAGGTTGTCAGAGTATACAATTTCTTACTTTTCGTGGAAAAATAAAAGTAAACGTATTTTCCCAGACGAAACATGAGTGCTAAGTTGAGATAAACTCACCGTTAAAGAATTCACTATGTCAGGTGGCATCCATCAGAATTTGTCTCAGTTGGAGTTTTAGCGTCAATAAAAACTACAAAATAATTTGCAGTCTCTGAAACGGAGAGAAAGAAAATTATTACTCAAAAGTAAACAAGTTGGGCACGTTCTTCGAACAAATCATGAAATAGTACACAATTTTCATCGGGCAATACAGTAGATGGGTAATTGTCCAGAGACATGTAACCTAATTTCGGCGAGCTCGAAATAACGAGCCCTTAAAAATTATCCCCTCGCACCAAAACCAATCGCTAATTAACAGCTTTAAACCGTCATAAACTAACAACGTTCTACGGATAAAAATATATTTTAACGAGCTCCGATTTTATTATTTACTTGTTTACCAAAGGATTTTATACGTCGAATAAGTCATACGTTTTAATTATTCGAAAAAACGTTTCAGCTGTTGATAATTGAATTATTTTTGTTGTAAAATATATACATATATTATAATTGAAATTTTAATATCCCAGTATATTTTAAGTAAAATTTATTATCGATCACCTTGAGAAAGCTTCTATGAAAAAATTATGTTAATGGAGGGCGTATGTTGCAAAGAAATTGTATGCAGTGATTTTGCCGAAAGAAATACTAACGATAAAAAAATGTTCGTTTAAGTATTAAATAATTCAGTTACAGCATCCTCCATCAGGAATTATGCAAAAAACGTGAAATTTTAATGTCGATCGTGCACGACGTTTCCTAAGGGATAATTTTGTGTAAAATATGTAAAAAAATGTAGTTGGGAGTATATTATTTACAGTAAGTACACGAAACGAGCTTTTCCCTTTTTGAAAGGAAATTCTATCGAAATAGAAATTCCGATAACTCGAAAACGTACTTGGCATCGTATAGCTAGAGCAGCCAATTTTCGTTTCGCTTTGTAAGCGATTGACCCGTAAAGAACGCCCACTCAGCCTTAGCAGATACAGAGACCAAATCAAAGAGATTCTTTTGAGCTGTTACTCTTCTCGACTCTGCTCTGTCGTTTCAAACATCTTCGAATAATTTATCAGTCGATCGATAGGTATTGCCATGAATACTTAGATTCTCATTAGCGTTCGATAGAAGGATAAAATAACGAGAAGGAGGAAAAAGATAATGATATTTCTCAATGAAAATATTTTCCAAAAGCGCATCTAGGTCAATTTATTAGCTGGAAAAACGCGCAATTTATTAGGGACTCTGATCTGCCAAACTTTTTTTAACAACCGCGGACGAGCGTAAAATCCGTACGAATTACCCGCGGGACATGCGATTGCAAAGCGATGACCTAAATTGGTTAAAGTTATTGTGCGTCATCATGGATTTTGTTGGCGAAAATTACACCTTGTTGTAATAGTTGCCAATTTGCATATAAAATTGTTACATGTGTAATATCGATTATTGTTTTGCGTTCAATATACGAGAAACATAAAAACGATGCTCTTGCTTACTATATTCGAAATAAAATAAAGCGCAGACAAAATTTTCATTTTCACAAAGAGAGCGGCGCTTATCGCGATTCGCGAGTGTTAGTGTATCGGAAAACGATCCTATCGTGATCGTATTAACACCATGGTATAAATTTCTAAACTGGATTTCACCGTAACCAAAAATAATATGTGATCCCTATGAGAAGCAGGCTGAAGATAATCGACACCATTTTCAGCTATATGCCATTTTTCGATGATATTCAAATACACACACCGTATTCATAGAAAGAAAAATGGTATTTTTTCCAATTTTCTAATTCTGCAAATCGCCCTCATTTTTTTTTACACTTTTACTCTGCAGGTCCGTAAAAGAAAAACTAAAAACAGTTCGAACAATTTTCATAATCGAAATCTGTATAAAAATTTGTAACAATACTAAAAAGCAATCGTTTTGTAACGGAGCAACTTCAGCATCATAATTTCCAACACAAAGTTGAGGATGTTTAGGATATACATTGAAAATAGTACAAAGTTAATGAAATTTTGACAGATCACTTGTATAATTGTCCTGAAGCTGGTAAAAAAAATTCAAGAGGTTTCACTTAGCCACTTAAGAGTTATAACGATTTTAATTTTTGATCAATTTACACGTAATTAAATGAGAAAACTGTTTTCAAAAGGGCATTGAAATAGAAAAACACATTAAAAAGATGGTAGCAATTTTTTAAAAATTTGCAAACATATAGATGAAATATTAGAGAAACTATTCACAAAAGCATATTGGACACTTTCGACATCATTAAGGAGTAAATAAATAAAGTTGGATAAAAATGAGGAGAGGATTCGAGTTGGTGACTCACTCACCGTGGAATTCTGACAACGTTGAAAACAGCTGATATATACAAGGAACGCTTGCGACCGCAGAATCAGTACCTAACCTCGAATTTGCTATAGGATATATTTCCGCCTTTCATTCAAACGGGATTGGTATATTTTTATGTATCTTTTTTTTACATCACCTAATTTCTATATGCAGGAAGGAAAAAATAAATTATTTAAAGGCATTATTACCTATATAATAACAAAACAAAAGGCGTCTTTCATTGTCAATAAATTGAAGTGACAACGTTTCTTTGCAGGAAACACACCATAATTGTTCACCGATAAATTTCAGATTCACAATACGTCGTCCTTCCCCTGGTTCGGCTTGTTCTTCAGAATTTTTCGAGTTCTCAACTTCGTTTTTTTTCCACATTCCGGCACTATTGACACTTTTTTTCTCTGTTTTCCAGCTTTTTGTTGAGCAAGTCTTTTCAAATAAATTTGTTTACCCACTATTTTACCTTTCCACCGATATGATTGTACTTTCGGCATTGTAGTAAGTAAAAAAAAGCTTCAAAAACACGCGAACCTAACCTCATTCAAAATGAACCGTACGACGCTATGGACGCTAGAACCCAACTTTACCCATACAATGTGCAGGCAGCCAACATGACGATAAATGCAGTATTGTCGAGTTTTACTCGTCTCAAGCAATAAGTGCTTTATTACAATTAATAATTAAATAAACAAATTTCACATGGTTCAAGAATATAATTAGATCTTTCAGTTATTTTTGGGCAATAACCATATTTTTTAAAATTTCGTTTCGAATAATTATTAGGGTAAAATTTTTGTGTTTCACAGTTGAATTCACGGCAATTTCACTCTCAAAAGTTTTGACGTTACATTTGACAAAATCTAAAAAATTGGCATAAAAACACTAAAAACTGAAGAAAAAAAACTTTTGCAATAACAATTCAACGATAAAACTCCCTTAAGGATCAATTTTTTTCAGTGCAGGTCCATTAACCTTTTCGCTCCGGGGATTTTTCCTCCGGGGATTTTTTTCGAATTTTAGCTGAATTTCATGACTTAAATGAATGAACTTCTTATGACAAGTCACCACTCGGAGTGCTGGTCCATATATGGACCACTCCCGGAGAGAAAGTTAAGTCTAATGTAAAAAATTATAAGTGAAGGTTTAAACCTTCACTTATAATTTTTGATGTGCTGATTACAATAAAAATTGTTAAAAAAATGTCAGATTCATATTTAACCTTGAACTTGAAGGTCAAATAATGAAAATACGTATTTGAGCTTGAAAATTGGTATACCTATGTTTTATGAAACGCTAAATACGATAAAAATAGTAAAAAAAATTCTAGTCACCACTTTGACCTTGAACTTTCAAGGTCAAAGCATGAAATTGGATATTAGCGGTTGAAAAATGGCACTTCACAGTCTTTCTGTTAGTAACAAGCCATTCTAGACAGTCCGTAGTGCAGAAGTTTGGATTGAACGCGTTCTAGCATCCAATGGGACTTCACAGTCCCTCAGTCAGTGAAAGTGCATGTAAGTTCTTTCACTAGCTCCATATACTTTGGAAATTTATAATTCTACAAAAGGCTTTCGCTCTTTGCGTTACCCAGAATCAACGACGTGAACGTTGCGAAAATATGATTCCTTTGGAGTGCTTGTTTATTGTGAGTCCCCTTGCCTCTCACTCGGGGTGCTTGTTTATTGTGAGTCCCCTCGCCTCTCACTCGGGGTGCTTGTTTATTGTGAGTCCCCTTGCCTCTCACTCGGGGTGCTTGTTTATTGTGAGTCCCCTTGCCTCTCACTCGGGGTGCTTGTTTATTGTGAGTCCCCTCGCCTCTCACTCGGGGTGCTTGTTTATTGTGAGTCCCCTTGCCTCTTACTCGGGGTGCTTGTTTATTGTGAGTCCCCTCGCCTCTCACTCGGGGTGCTTATTTATTGTGAGTCCCCTTGCCTCTCACTCGGGGTGCTTGTTTATTGTGAGTCCCCTCGCCTCTCACTCGGGGTGCTTGTTTATTGTGAGTCCCCTTGCCTCTCACTCGGGGTGCTTGTTTATTGTGAGTCCCCTCGCCTCTCACTCGGGGTGCTTGTTTATTGTGAGTCCCCTCGCCTCTCACTCGGGGTGCTTGTTTATTGTGAGTCCCCTTGCCTCTCACTCGGGGTGCTTGTTTATTGTGAGTCCCCTCGCCTCTCACTCGGGGTGCTTGTTTATTGTGAGTCCTCTTGCCTCTCACGTCACACTATTAGACATTATGTTAGTGTCTTTTGTGTGTGGTACTCTTCAAAGCATGGAGTAACGCATAGAGGAATATCACACGTGGAACAAATGTACGAGGTTCTTTGCGTTATCTTTCGGAAACTGCATAAGTGGCATCTTCGTCGTGTACTGTCCTTCGGAAAATGACGTCCAATCAATCGATTAGGATGACTAACGTTTCGAGGGATGCTCTCAGGAACACACTTCAACAAAGCCCTAACAACCTCTAATCGAAACTCTGGAAATGGAGCAGGTCCTGCATTTCTCATTTTATACATGGCGTGAGCGTTTGAGAGGCACAAATCCACTAGGTGAAAAAATAGTTTGCGATACCATTTCATTGTTTTTCGTACAGTTTCAGTGATGGATAGTTGTCTGTCTACGTTGTCTACACCTCCCATATTTTGGTTATAGTCATGGATACACGTTGGTTTCATGATATCCTCATCTGTGCCACGACGTTTCTTGCCAGTTGGACAAAAATCAACCTCGTGCACAGTTGACAACATACGCACACTTCTTTTGTCCTCCCATTTCATTGCCATCCAGACGTCAGTGTGAGCAACTTGTATTTCTCCTCGTGATAACTTATTTTCCAGTTTTGGCATTCCTCTTCTATTTGCTTTTACTGTCCCACACAGACCAGTATCTCGTTCATGAAAAAATTCTGCCAAAGCAGGAGATGTGTACCAATTGTCAACATACACAACGCGACCCTGACGATGGTATGGTTCTAAGAAGTGGGCGACAATATCTCCAGTAACACCTAATCCGAACTTTCTATAGTCAGTGTCTGCTCCTGTATACACAATAAAATTTACAATGAATCCCGTTTCACAGTCAACTAGTTCAAACAGCTTGATGCCAAACCGATTTCGCTTCAAAGGTATATACTGTTTGAATTTAAGCCGCCCTTTCCAAAGTAATAGACTTTCATCAATACAGACTTTTTTCCCTGGAGTGAGAGCTGCTGAAAATTTAGATTGCAGAAAATCGATTACTGGCTTGATTTTCGCTAAAGTATGGCCTGCAATATCCGATGTCGTATTTTCATTGTCGTGAAAATGAATGCAACTCAATATCTGCAAATATCTGTCGCGAGACATCATCTGACGAAAAATTGGAGTTTGTACTAATTGATCAGTTGACCAATAACTATGCAAATTGCCTTTCCGAACGTGTCCCATGAGAATCGAAAGGCCAAGAAAAATTTTGAATTCTTCGTTTTTGAGGGGAATCCAAGGCTTCATATGGTCACTTTGAATTTTAGGATTTTGAAAATGATAACGATTAGTTTCTTCAACAATCATTTCAATCAGTGAGGAGTCGAAAAAATAATTGAAGAAGTCTATAGGTGTATTACCTGCTACATTGATGTTTTGATTAGAGGTACCGTTGAAATCCTTTATTGATGAAAAAAACCACGGGTCTTCATAAATTTTATCTTCGACATACTCCACATCTTCTGAATCCTCTAAACCAATACCATATGTTTCTTCATCGCCAGAGTGTCTTTTCTCTGGCTCAGATTCGCCGCTTGACCAAGTTTCGTCGTCAGCTATTATCTCAAAGATAAGTGACGGAACACTTCTTGAATAGCAAAATGCAATAACAATAACAAACAACTACTATGCTAATTAGAATATATACGTGGAAGTGTGATAACTAAATACTATCTCAGATAGTATACTACTCCTCAATACTATCTCAGTTGTCAGATGCTACTAAAAATGACAATTTTCCGCTACTTTTACCTGGAGTTTACCTATAAACCAGTTTTTTATAAAATCAATTTTTTTTTTACCTATAAAATAAGTTTTCAAGCGCAAATACGCATGTTCATACGCATTTGACCTTCAAAGTTCAAGGTCAACGAAGTCACTAGAATTTTTTTACTAATTTTATCGTATTCAGCGACTCATAAAACGTAGGTATATCAATTTACAATCGCAAATACGCATTTTCATTGTTTGACCTTCAAAGTAAATTTTGAAGGTCAAATAAGTAACCAGGATTTTTTTCAATACTTTTCCTAAATTTAGTGCATTAAGTTGACCTTATGAACAGCTATTACGTTCGCATTTCTTGTTGGTCTATATATGGACCAGTCCCGGAGCGAAAAGGTTAAGTAACGTAATATCAGTGACATAAGAATTCTAGACACTTTTGTCTAAGATTGTATCTCCTGATCATCCTTAAATACATTATTAACTACCAGAATACGTTGTATCGATAAAATGCTGCGAGAAAAAAAATTACTATAATAACATTCAAAAACTAATTAACAGTGAAAAGTAAAACTCAAAGCCATTCAAACATAATTATCGCTAGCAAAACAACGCGGGAAACGAATGCACGCATTATTGAAATAACCGAATGAGATTCGATATAATTTCTCGCAGAGCGAAGACTGCACAATCAAAACAGCATGAATACGACAGGAGCACGAAAAAGAGATAACAATGCGAGCTTTGTTATGAATATAATTAAAGTTTCATTTATAAATAGTGAAGCAAGAAATGAAATAAACGTCCTAATCTCAGGATGCGTGAATTAACTGCTCCGAATCGTCGGTCCATGAATTACAAATCGCATGAAGAAACGCTCAAACGCTCCTCTGGTGTATTTCCTTACTAATTAACGCATCTTCCCTTTCCCTCTCCCTCTTTTCCTTTCTCTTTTTCTATATCTTTTTCTATCTCTCTCTTTCACTCGCTGTTCTTTTGATGCTCCGTGGTGAACAAAAATTGGAAGCATTCGCTGTGGGAAATACAGTGTGTTTTTTGCAAATTCTTTTATCTCTCTTTCTCTCTCGGGTAATCGTCATTCAACGAAACCACAGAGCGAGTTTGGAGCTCTTGGGGAACGCGCACATTCGAGTTCTTAGCGAAGCCAACAGCAGCTGCTGCAAAAGCAAAACGTGAGCATGTTGTCGCGATAAAAGAGCTTTCGGTACCGATGTGTATGTATACAAACCGGGCTAGAAACGAGAAAAGCCCGGGCTCACCCGTGATGTGCCAGGGTGTGGTGCTCTCGTTCACCGCATGGAGAGGCCCGTCGAGAGCAATATACCCGAAATGCTGATAAGAGACTCATAGCCGGAAAAAATTCGTTCGCTTTCGTTTCTGTCTTTTCCTCTATCTCTCTTTTGCTCTTTCTCCCTTTCCATCTCGCTCTCTTTTTCTCACCCATGCACACATACATACTTTTCCGTTGTCTCGCTCTCTATTTCATTTTTACCCGCATTTCTCTTTCTGTCGATCCCATTTTTTCGCATCTCAGGGACAATCTCTTACCGCGATGCGGAGCAGCGAAGTGAATTGAAAAAAGTGTCTGACTCCTCGTCTCTCTCTTTCGCCCTCTTTTTACTACACACTCGTCTATTTCATTTCATTGTATGAAGCTCAACTAATAGAAGAATTGCGAAAAACACCTAAACAAAACAGCTTTACAATGATGAACAGGAAAAAAAAACTTCGCAATCTAGCATATGGATTGGAATTTTTCGAATCTGACAATGGAGTAGAAATTCCACGGCTACATACACCGTTAGTTGAATTAGCGACGGAACTTTATCTTCTTCCAGCTCTGGCATATTTATCATACTTTTTAACGAAAAGCTAACTTCCAGTTGGTAAAAGGATGATCCTTATTCCACTCTGATGATCCTTATTCCACTATGGAATATGTTGGGGATCGTATACCGACTTTGAAAAGGTATTTCAGCTACAAATTTATCAAAGTGAATTTAGTTTAGAAAACTCGTTATTGGAAAAACGATCGTCTGCTCATCCATCGCTCGGTAAAACTGCTGTTGAAAATAACTTAATTCGACAAATCTTCCGCACAGACTGGACTAAGTTTGACTGCGATAGTTGAAACGCTATTATACGCAATAGAAAGATGTTTCAACATACTATTTACCGGGTATGGTATAAACATAATTCATGCTCGTTGCGAATCTTGTTTTTTTTTTTTACGGAAACACGTGAAAAATTATAAACTTGTTTCAACCTCGGTTATTTCATTAATTCCCAACATTTCTCTACGCTTATCAGTATTTCACGAAGGAGAGGAAAATTCGAAAAGTTTAACCGTCGAAAGGTCACTTTTTGTTGTCTCTGCAAACGTTAAAATGCCCCGTGGCCCTGTGCCTACCGCCGAGCAAGCGATCATTTAGCCTGGCAGTGATTTACACACATATATAGATACAGTTTACATATATACAATATACGAATAACTGTATCCAAACTTGTCCATTTTTTACATTTCGTTTCAGCGGCAACGAGCGCTATTATTAATGGCACAACTTTTTTCCCGCTAAAAAAACACCGCCAATGAATGTCGTTTCAAATACTTTAGCGTTTTTTCTCAACCGCCATCATTATCCTCCCTGCGGCAGTTTCGTATACGGTTTGGTAGCAGCGTTTCAGTATAAAAGTACGGAAACAAACTGCCTGCGAACTTTCAGGGAAAAGCGGCCTACTGGTCGCAAATATACATCTATAGATATGCGCTTATATATTTATATATATATATGTAAGTGTAGTTATCGGTGAATATATATACACACATTATTTCAAAACTTTGCGACTCTTGCAAAGAAAGTCTTCGCTCCGAGGGAAAACTAACCAACGACCATATAATAGCTGTGCAAACATTAGATACGTAAACTATGAGAAGACGGTCCAGATCCACAGAATGAACACATTTGGCGGGTTCTTATACCTTCTTTAGACTGCAGTATATTCATTTATTCATTATTCTCATTTATATTTAAAATATTTTATTAACGAGGCTCCATAGCAATAATTGCACAAAACGGCGTACATGCTCTATAGAGTAATATTTACTTTATTAATTAAATTTTCCTTTACTATTTTGACAATTTCTAAACCTATATATAGTAATAATGCGAACTTATTCATGTTTATTTTGAGATATATTATTTATTGATGATATCGATGGATATTTGAGATTATTGAGAAATTATATCGTAAAAGTACGACAGATTTTTGTAGATCACTCGTGAATTTTCACCGATTTAGAATCGAATTAATAAATTGCGTTATGATCGTCGTATCGCTGGTACACGATATTGCCGCAGTTTAACTTGTTCTATCTACACCATTTCTCCTGCACAAAGTTAATTTTTCTTCACCCCTCCCCACTCAAGACACTCAAATAATTCATAAAAATGAGTCCTAGATCCCGTGATATGGACAGTAAAATATTACTGTTGGAAAATTTCAGAGCCTCCAAAAAATTACAATCGCGTTTAAACAAACGTGTTCCAATACTGGAAGTGGCGATTAGTTTAATAATTGATGAATTTTTTTTGTCAGTTTAAGGGCAAGACAAACTTTTGAACATTAAATTATTCGTATATCTTACAATTCACTTGTATAGATTGATCGGACTTTCAAGGAGACATTTGTGTTTATCGTTCGGGCTAAAATATATTGCTTTTTCGAAGGCACAAACAGACGTTGATTAAGACGCATCTACTCTGATCGGAAGAATTGCGAGGGTGAAATGGTTCGAAACGTTAGAAACGCTTTTTGTTCCTCGCACTATAATATATATGTATAATATAAATGTTAAAGGATATGGAAAGCTCGGTGGTATGTCGATAGAAGAACGATTAACTACGCGGTCCGGAAAAGTCGTTAACCCCCATCTAAAGTGCAATCGTGCCGAGGGTTCGTAAATTTTCATCCCCGTACGAAAACTACAGAGTCTTTCACTTGTTCTCTCTTTTCTTTTTTCTCCCCCCCCCCCCCCTCTCTCGCTCTTTCTCCATTCGTCTCACCGTAGATTTTCATTCGACGGGGAATACCGAAGCGAAGAATTGGCTACTTTGAAATTACTCTCGCAATTCCGCTCGGGTGCACGTAAAGGGTGCTTTCCTATCTTTGACAGATCGGAAAATTCAGGTAAGCCGAGTTCAAACGCAAAGACCCAAAAAAGACCAAAAAAAATTAAAAAGCGGAACAAAGGTTACACGAAAGGTCACGGACAAGAGAATACAGCATTCAAATAAAAAAACTTACTTCTACGAGATGCACTGATGTGTAGTTAATCACAAATACACAGGCATACTCGAGTCGAAATTTAAATCCTATTTTAACCTTACAGCTGCTTACTCCAGTCGAAGATACATCTAGAAAAGAAGCCTGAAATTCAATGTAAAATGAACTCTTAATTAACGTCGAAAAGAGGAAAAAATATCATTCTTCTCTACTTTTAGACGCTAAGAAAAATGTCAATTGCTCCTTTTTTGAATGCCATTTTAATCCTACGCTAAGAATATATCAATAACTTATATCAATATATCAAGACGCTTAAATTTAAAGCAACAGAGATCTGCTGAAAGCTATGAGAACTTTAAACGTTTTCTCAAATTTCTCATTCTCTGCTGTATGGCAAAGCGTCGTGACTTCCTCTTTTTTCAACTTCAGTAAAAGGTCGTCAAGCTCACTCAAGCACTTTTTTTTATACATTGATGCGAAATATTTTGATTCCACTAACCAGATACGATACCAAATGTACTTTCGATTGTACTTCACCTTTTTTGTTTTCAGGTTTATTTTTTTGTTTTTTTCCACAAAACTTCTTCAGAGTCACTGGAACAAGGTGAAAAACGTGTCAGGCTAAAGAACTTTTCTCAACGGCTGTAAGGTTTATGTTTTATACATGTATTCCGACGTAGAAACACAATGAGAGAAGAAACGATGGGTGGGATCGAGAAAGATGAGAAGCAGAAAAGAGAGAAAGAACCATCGGATGATACTTTTTTGAACGGACCAGGTCCAGAAAAGTTTTTCCCAACTTTGCTGCAGCCATCAATCACTCGCACTGGCAGGGAGTCTAATTTTTTTCGTTCCTCCTCTCGCTCCGTTATCTACTTTCTCGTTTCTTTTCGCAATCATCTCCAAAGCTACAGCGAGAACTCTACGGAAATTCAGTTTCCGGGAAAAATCCTTCAGCGGTTCGCCCTCAAACGGATAGGAAGTAAACGATTTTTTTGCTACCTGCCAGTGGAAGCGATTCCGTCGACAACAATTCGCTGAACGAATGAAAATGTAGCAGAAAATACGAGAAAATAAAAAAAAATCAATAGTCCATCCGTTTGTCGAAGTGCAAGCCGAAGTATTGTTTTCCCGCTCAGACTCGTATTTTCGTAAGCATCGTGTGGCTTTCTTTCTACCGTTTGATTTTGAGGACTTTTTTTGCTTGATTTAAACTTTCGCGAATTGGCACTGGGCGCTTTGATTCTCATTGTTCCGTAATTAGCGACTCTAACGACGGAACTTTTTTCAAAGAAGATGAAAAATAAACAAACGCATAAGGAAAACGTTTACACGAGGCGTTCGTGAGAGCGTTTTCTATCAAAACATTATCACTTCAAGAATAATCGAAAAGTGAAAAATCCTACAAAATCTTTGGCCGAATGTTGTTTCCAAATTTCCTGTGTCCAAATTTCGATGTTTCATCACGTTCGTGAACTGCTAAAAACTGTATACCGAAATGGTCATACATCTCGAAACAAATCGAGACCCCAGTGAACAAGGTTCTCATTGAATTATATTGACGATTGCATTCGTTTCTTTTATCTTCGTTTATTTTTTAATTGAATAAACGAGCAATTAGGGATAGAGAAGGTTCACAAAGCGAAACAGGGCTTTGTCTCAGGGATTGTGTATTCGATTTATCGTACTTTCAAGCTCGGAGAATTTTTATTCGCGCATATTTTAATCCCCGAAACTCATTGAAAGCTTAATTATCGAGACGCTTTGAGAACGACTATGGTATTAACATATAATAGAGAAAAGAAAAGCGATGTAGAACAATGAATAATGCACAATCGTGGTGAAGTTTATACACGGGATGCTGACGCGATAAGAAACTATGGAGACTCTCTCCTCCCTTTCTCTCAACTTATACGATAGTACGTCCAGTCGATTTTCATGTAAATGAAGGTCCAGTAATTGCTAGCGAATATCACGATAGAGTTCAGAGTGAATTCAATTGAGTGCTTACACGTTTCTGCATTATCCCCTTTCACTCGCTCTCTCTCCCTCTCTCTATCTTTCTCCTTCTACAATCAAAGCTACATTTATCTGATCTCAAGTAACCTGAAGGGTTAATAACACTGCCCTTAAAGGCTAAAACCACTGTAACGGCCTCAAAAAATGCCTTTTTTCGATAATTTTTTTCGGCTGGAAGGAAAAGTAATAGAATAATAATATTCGGGGGAGTTATTAAGCATATATTTAACTGTACAACAAAAAATTATGATTGAAAAATATTAAAAAATGGCGACACCAGAGCCATTCCCGCGAGGCTTGTTGAATTCGAGGCGCTCTGCGGCACGCAGTATAACTGGTGCAATTGTTGATCTGGAATAAAAAAAAACCTTAATCTAAATACTCATAGCTAGTGAAGTACGTAGGGGATTTTGAAAATATTCATTTTTGTATTATTGGCGAGTGTTTGAATGAAGAGGTTCAATTTTCGACAGAAAAAAGGTGTAATTATTTGTTGATAAAAAATGTTTAAATGAACTTATCGAAAATTCGTAATGTTATTTTTAAGATATTGTTAAAAATTCTTATGAAAAGAATGAAAACTGTTGGAGTTATGCTGCGTGCCGTTTTGAAAAATCGTGTTTCGAGAAAAACGCGTTTAAAATTTTGAAACGTGGTACTGAAATGACCGACGCGCTCATGTATAAACCTTTTTGCCTCATATTCAAGAGGGTTCAAAATATATTTTAAGCCAACAAAAAAAATCGATTTTTCGAAAATTCTACAGTGGTTTTACCCGTTAACTCAATAGTATGTTGTTGTTTCTCTCATAACTAAAAGCTTCCACACAGCAAATATACGTGTGTTTTGTGCCGAAACGCTTTTTTCCAACACATAAACATTTCGAATAATGTAGCGTTATATCAAAGTAATTCAGAAGTGACTATGCAGTTTATTATACTGAACAAAGATATGCATGCAATCAACTAAATAAATTTTGTTGTCTTAATTTTTATTCAATTAACGCAAAATATGTTTCATCTAATAAAATAAATACTCAGTATAACTAAATATTACATTCGACGTATTTCACGAAGCCATTTAGTTGATTCAGCTAATCTCTTTTCTCAGTGTAGAAAGATCTGTTATGAAAAACCTTTGAATTTACAGGCAAACTGCTGCGGAACTCGGAGGCCGTGAAGTTGCCCGAAAAAATTACAACAAGTTACCTCCATTAACTCATGTTCATGATATTTAATATTTAACTAGTACTCTCCCGGTCTTTTGATGGGCAAGCTGTCATTGCCACATTAGGTCATAAAAAAAGACTTCTGAGTTTTAATCGAACTTGAACTCTATTATGAGATGCGCGCTATGCACACATATGACGTTATAGTGAACCAATCAAAATCACGGAAAAACGGTGACAAAACTGCAATTTCATGCGTTACTCGTAAACTTTATATATTAGGACGATAATACGAATTTAAGGATTCTTTTTGAATATTGTCCTCTTTTTGAATTAGATATTCAATAACAATTTTTCCTTGTTATTTTGGATTTTTATCCAACGGTGAAATTTTTATATAACTCATGATGAAAAAGACCCACTATTTCAATTGATATAACGATTATTATTTGATATCAAAGTAGAAGGCACATGTGAGCACTTTCAAGTGGTCGCTTTTAAGGCTACTACTTGTATCAAGTGTCCTCTACTTATTGGTGTCCCCGTTCTATCATTATTTAACACTCGATTGGAGAGGCAATCATGTTGGATCGTCACGAGAGTTTATATATTAGCTTGAAGTTTACGTAAGTGAGGGGACGAATTTCACACATGTTTCGGGGTTTTTCAATAAATCAATGCTCAAAACCTAATCAATTAATGAATCACACAAAAATCTTTCCAAAACTATATGACACGAGACTACTATATGATACGAAAAAAAAACTGTTTTCTTTTAGATGATATAAAAAAAATTGATTATAAACACATTATCATTCAAAAATCTGGCTAAGTAATCGTCAGATAAAAACTGGAATGAACTGCAGTTTCACGAAAATAACGTGCGTAAATGTCAACCTTCAGTAACGTGAGCCTAGCTCCGGATAAACTATGGTCTATGCATTATCCATTAGAATGACAGCTAAGCGCTTTATATTAGTATATACTGAATATATGTATATCTTACACGTGTACTTCGAACCAAAGGATTTACACGTTGCGTAATGGTGGCTTGTGTCAGCGACAAGAGACACGAGAGGGTGTCTTTTGTACTCTCGGCTCAACGTTGAGAGAGTGTAGAAGAAATATATAGATAGATATATGTATAAGTGTATAGCGAAGAAAGGGCTTAACCATTGAGTACATCCGAAACCGAGACCAAATGTGAGTATACCTCGAAGGTGAATCAAGATATTATTGCGACGGTTCTATGAAGCATATCTCACGTTTACATTGTGCACCAAAGCCAAATAATTGCAATGGGCTCTTATTCATAGCTGTTTACATTCGCTCCTGAAGTATAAAGGTACGTTTTCACACAGACAGCATGAGCAAATGAGGTCCGTTAGATCTCAGAATGAATTCCTTGCTTAAGAACAATCATGCCCATTTAAATTAGTGCAATACTCGGGATGATAATACGTATTTTTAAGCCTCTGTCGGCATACTGGATCGTTGAAGGCACAAGTGAAAATTTAGTAGAGGGGGTAAAAATAAGTGTACCGAATAAGGATTGGTAACCGAATATGGAAGAGAAATAGTGAGAGATTAATAGATGTGAGATTAAGTGAAATTTTCATTTCGGAGGTTTGTTGACTTTTACACTCAATATTTTCGATCGATCTATATCATTGCGAGTTTTATTTTGATAGTTCAGAATTTCTAGAAACAAATAAGTTCCAATTCACGAAAATATTTTTACGAATATCATGAATAAAAATGGCAAGTGTTTGCTAAAATAGTGTACAGAATTTCGGTCCGGTACGTAAACAGGTTTTCAAATTAAAGAGGATTTATTTTTAATACCCTCATCAAACGCCCACATAAAATTCTCCGTAACTTCCCTCCAACCATGTTTTTCTGGCCACACATTTAGAAAATGTGACCACTCCAGCATAAATATCTCGGGAGAAAGAAGTGCTATTTGCACGAAAATAAAACTAGAGAGCGAAGCAGAATACGAGGGTCTGACCGCATGCGGGTTTTTACTGCGATGCACCACGTATAATGGAATTTGTTATACGTCGTATACTTATATATAAATATTGTTGACGCGTATATATTGCGATAATCAAAAATTCGTCAACATATCTTGGTTCGAAACGACGCTTCAGTAATTGAATTTAGAATAATTGCATAAACGATATATGTTAAGCGGCAATTTATAGTCAAGGAGTTTCGTGATAGTTGATCTTTAGGGGGAATCAGGGAGAAAACTCCGTGATTCTCGAGTAGAACACCAACTTCTACACTGCCATATTTCATTTAGAAAGAAAATGATTACCATAAGAAATTTGGAACTCTAAGACTTTAGGAATATCATTATCTTCACATAAGCGTACTATAATAATATTTTTTCGATGTTAATTAAAGATTTATTTTGCGTATATTCTATATTTAAAATATTTTATAGATGCGGCAACAGTGACATGTATCGATTGGATGGTAATGAAAAATATGTTTTTTTACTCGTCATTTTTTTAATTTTTTAATTTGTTCCAATATTATTCACAGATTTAATTTTTAAGCCCAAAAAAAAATTCTCCCATTATCGTAGCCACAACACGTACAGATTTCGGGCTCTGCTGAAGGAGAAAAATAAATTTCATTGCGTTCCAAGTATTGCAAACTTCAACATCATACATATGTCGTTTTCTTTCAAAAGTTTGTTTTGTTAAAAACCTAAAACGGCATCCGGCCACAAGGCGTTTCGGGGTAGTGAAACACGCACGTCATTTAGAACTCATGCGACGTTGCCACAGTTAGCTTCTACGTGTGGACAGTAGGAGAAAATCTTTTTTTTTCGTTAATAGATACATCAATTATTGATAAATGGTGCTAACAAATCATAAAATTTTCGAATACCACAATTGTGATGACGAGTTAAGTGGTTTCGCAATTATTTCTGAAGTTTTTAGCATTTTTCCCACTATACTTATTAGTAATACTGACATTCACGGGTGAATGTTAGTTTTCCTTATAAACTGACATTTATGAGGGAGAGTTATCTCTTTAAGTATAAAAATGATCTTTTAATTCTAAATTTAATCCAAACAATGAAGAAGATGATCTATTAAAATTTTGAAGATCTATTAGAAACTCGGCACTCTTCAATCATGTAGCACGTGAATATTGATGACGTCGATACAATATTTTGAACGTAAAAACATGTGCGTCGTAGCATCTACATCATGGGATGAATGCCCGAAATGATCGATAAGCATAATATGCCTTCCGATCGGAAATTGGTGTGAAATAAGGGTAGCTGCTTCCGGGGTCTTCGTCGAATCAACATCGTCTTGTGTACGCATTACCTAAATTGCAAGAATCCTGTCACTTTCTCTTCGTTTCGGGGCTGATCTGGCCAATTTATCCGTTAAAAGAACAAGAATCTGTGAGCATATCTCCTCCAAAATAATAAGTGCATTTAAATAAAATTTCCTGAATGTGCATGTGAGTAGTAATATGTAAGTAGAGCGGCGGGTGAGAAATATCTATGAAAAACTAGAGTATTATTACAACAATTTATTTTACGCTTAGACATACAATTGAAGGGTTTAATAATATTATCATGTTTACATTAATTGGGGATTGCCAAGATATTCACTATAGGAGAGGGCCGGGCAAAGTGGAACACCCGGGTAAAGCGGAACACCTCCCCGAAAAAAATGAAATTTCTTCGATAATGAAAAATTCGATAATTTGACTCAGGGCATTGTCAAAATTAAAATGTGTTTATTAATAAAAAAATGAATATTCAATGAAAATTTGTATGAACAAAAATTTTTTTCGCTGCAAAACGGAGACGTGAATATCTGATTAGCATAAGAACACTAATAACACACCCAGAAAAAACATGGTCGATTCAACTAGGATCTATTTAAATCAAATAAATTTTTCTCCTTGTCTCACGGCCAAATAGAGGTCTATTTAACTTTAAGAAATTCTTTTTTTCGATCTCAATATTTTTATGTTTCCGAAAAATTTAATATATATATTAAAATATATATTAAAATTTAATATATATATTAAAATGAAAAATTTAATATATATATTAAAATCAGACATATTTTTATCTTAAAAATTGAACGAGTATGAAGTTGAAATTAAAATATGTATATTATTACTTATAATATTTATAATATTAATTATACCATATTCTATTATGATATTATTTAATAATATTTTCATGGATCTGCGACCCTGGGTAAGTACAAAAATTCACGTTCGTTTTCCTAAACATAGTCAGACAGAATAATAATACTACTTTAGTTCCCGCAATTTATGCACATCTAGAGCGCAATTCATATATGAGAAATGCCTCGATGCTCTGCGCCACGTGGTGGCCGGAGTAAGAAGCTTTAACGAGGGTACTCGAATAAACGGACCCAAATAACATTATCTATTTGATTTAAACACAACTTTCTAGCTGAAACGAATAGAAATTTCACTGATTCAAATTTAAAAAATTCGAATAAACGATCCTAGTAGATCTAAATAGAACTTTTTCTGAGTGCAGAGCTGTAAGTATGTTTGAAAATTATTAATTGTTCATTAGACTGTTATGAAAAACTAGAGTATTATTACAATTTATTTTACGTATATATATACAATTCAAGGGTTGTTGCACAATGTTTTACTTTTATTTTCTTGCTCCTACTCGGTTTCTTTGGATATTAATGAAAAAAAATCTGTTTAAAAATAAGTTCAATATGGTTCAATATTTAGAGGTGACTCTCTTTACTTTTATCGATGTTTTAATTTCTCTAAGTGTTTTTTTTTTTTTAATTCCTTGCTCCCTCCCGTGTATGGTTTTTTAGATATTATTGAAAAACAAGTTCTGTTAAAAAGTAAGCTCAATAGCTTTATTTTCAGAGGTGCCTCACCCAACTTTTAGTTTTATTTTTTCAATCGCACAATTTTTAGATTTTTTATTTTCGGGCACCTACTAGGTTTTCCTTTATAGATTGATCGTGTAGAAATTCTGGCGAAAGTTACCTTATTCGTCAGTTTTCACAGGTGTCTGTATCGACTTTGATAGGATTATTTAATGCCATTTTTGAGACCGTTTTATGGGCATCCTCACAAAAAATCTGTTGAAAAGCACAAGATTTTAAAGAAGCTTTTTCATAAAAAAATACACGACATATTCCGTCATCTTTACAACGCCAAAAAAACACGTTGCTCGAAGGACGAGGACTCGATGAATCTGAAGTAAAAATACCATGACAAAAATTGAACCATTTGAAGATGGTTATCGCAAAAAGAAGCATAAACGAAAAAAAAATTCCACGATTGTTAACAATGGTTTAAAAATAGAGTTGCAAAAAACCTGGACATTTACGTTCATTTGTTTATAAAAAAAATTGATGGACAAAAATTAATTATTTCGGACAGCGCTATAGCAAGACCAATAACTGCGAGAATATCGAAGAAAAAAAATCGATTAGTACGAAAAATTTGATGGGAGAGTACCCTCAAATGAAATTATTACGAGTAAATAAATAAATTTAAAAAAGTCAAAATAAACATCTCCAAAATCTTAAGAATTAAGCTCATTTGCTAACGGAACTTTTATTCCAGCAATACACTGAGAAAAGAAATTTGTTGAATCAAAAAATCCTGTGGACACGGAGGGCGAACAAAACATTCAGTTCATGATACAACATAATTCAGTTATTTCAAATCACAAAAAACAGGGAATCAATCTAAATATTTTGCTTCCTTGACTGAATATTTATTTAAATCAAATAATTATTTCATTAAGTCGAAAAATTATTTAATTTAGTCAAATAATTATTTCATTAAGTCGAAAAATTATTTAATTTAGTCAAATAATTATTTAATTAAGTCAAATGAATATTTATTTGATTCAAATAAACAACGCATATTTATTTTAAACAATTTGATATTAAATTTTTTTGTTTGATATCCAAATATGTAAATTGAATTTCTTGCAATTCAAAAATGTGAACACTACTAGTTTTTCATCAATCATGATGAGAAATCAGTTGACCATGGGAATCATTAGACTCCGATGAATTTTTCACGGGAATGTAACCCGTGGAAGTTATAAACGTTCGCTATCTGAAACGAAAAATTACTATGCCAGACAACAGGTTCTGCTATCATAAAACACTATACAAAACGTGAACTGAAATCTGACAGGCATTTGATATTTATTCTCTTATGAACCCCTTAGCTGTGAGCACTTACGGTGGACATATGTTATTTTTGCGCATATATGCGTCATACACAGTGAAGGGGTTAAAGGTGGATTTTTACTATGTTGGTTTTCAAAATTTCTCACTTTCAAGGCATGTTTACTTATCAGTTATAGTTCCTAAAGGACATTGTAAATATTTCATGAAGGCACATTGAAATATTATTGTTGCACACAATATCATTTCTCGTTTATACAGAACTAGTTAAGTCGTACTCAAAGGAAAAGTGCGAGGTGCAAAAATTACAATGCCTCATTGTGAGTGTTACCTAAATTTTCATATTCTGTACAAAGTATAGAGGATATTTTAAAAGAACATTTTAAATGTTACTTTTTGTTATCGGTTGCTGTTTTCAACCACAAGTATGATGTTTTCATTAAATTTGCAAATACAAAATATTCATCGCGTATCGTGGCGCCATATTTGTTCTCTTTTTTTACCTCGGCAAATATAATTTGTTTTCACGTCTGTTACAATCCCTAAAAATCGATTATCGTCGGTTTGCGGATTTTTTTTTTCTCTCGGGCAAAGGGGGTTTCGGGGCCGATGGAAAATATCGAATTGCTGTCAGCGACCTTTCCTACCGGAACCGGAAATTGCTTGGGGAATGCTCGATCACTCGCAAATTGGCGCGCGAGCGCGTGAAAAAGAAAGAAAAAAAATGAAAGAGAGAGAGAGAGAGAGAAAGAGAAACTCGGTTCGCTGTCGAATGAGTTTTATTAACAGAAATTTATTACCACCTTTTCTCCTGTAGTCTGCGCGCTCGCGTTGTGTTTCACCAACATCCTCTTTTTTATTTTTTACGTTTGTCAGCTCACTGGCAGTCCATGACTTTTCCCTTTTTGGTGCTTTTTGTTTACGCTTCGGTTCGCTCTTTTTTATTTAATCTTCCTCTTTCTTTTTGGATTCAGTCGAGTAGCTCCGATGGCAGTTTTGCTGTTTGAATGACAGGTTTTCGTTGTCCAGAAGACAGATGGAATATCTGTTAAAGTTTGAATGAGGCTGAAGTGTCAAACGGGGGAGGGGAAGAGGGATTTTACGTGTACCATATATATGTATGAATACAATTTCATGGAAATTGATAAAAACTGGGTCATAGGTAAATCGAATGAACATACACATTGGTACGTTCGATTATTTATTTTACAACTTTCATTCATTTTGGACAATCTAATTGTCATTGTTGAACAAACTCTTTTCAAGTTTTAATTAGTTAAGGTTGCCTAACTTCCAATACAATCCAGTAAATATAATTTACAATTCTGTTTTCGGGAGATGCTGTCTCAGTGTTGTTAGAGATGAGGACACAACATAGATTTTTTAGAGAATCTGTCGTATGATGTATAATCGGTGCATAATGGTATCATGATGATTTGTTGAATAAGAAAAAATGGCAAATGTTTGGATCCAAATAACATTGATGGTATTGAAGTTTACATATATATTTGGAGCACATCGAACATTTTTCGTCTAGAAATTCATGAAAAAGACTCAGAAAGATTTAGATCCATTCTTGTACCTTGAATCTGCACAAAAATGTTGGGTAAAAATGAAAAAAATGATGAAAAAGGTTTTCACAACGATGAGAAAAGAATTTCCCGGGGGTTAACATAAAATCGACCATAGTACGTTTCTCGTTAGTCCACGTGTATGTCATATACACATGTACCTCGTTATATTTGAAACAAGATTGGGTGCTGCCAGTTCAGTCTCATAAATGAAAGTTTTCCACCTCAGGGCGAGAACGTTTCGAACTACTGCACCATAAAGCCACCCTTGGCTATTCTTGTCACTTCGTCTCTTTTTCCTCTAAAATTACTTAGTGTGTAACGCCATTTAATTCCATCAAATGAATAGTGGGTATTGAAACTAAATATCGTGAGAGAGAGAGAGAGAGAGAGAGAGAGAGAGAGAGAGAGAGAGAGAGACTGAAAGAGGAAAAGTTCGCTCATCACATGAAAATTCCATATATTTTAGCTTTCGGTCGCACACGAGTTCAGGCGAATCTTTAGTCGGAATGTTTGAGGGTGCAATGCTTTGGAGTACCAGCGCAAGCAGCAGCTTTTCTACCTCGCCCTCTAAATTTGCCAACCTGGGTGACACTCGTCACGAACGACCCTACCAGATTCGTTGTCAAGTCGCGTCGCGTTTCCGTTAACCCGACGCGCGAACTCTCCTACCGCAGACCTTCTCTCGTTCTCTCTGCTGAGTGCAAACCTCCACTTTACCATGCTATGTATATGGCTATATACATCATCGCGTCGCTTTGCCGTCACTCGTACACACATCACTCCGAGAGCCAGGATTTGAAAGAGGAAGAGAGCTAGATGGAGCAGGGCATAGAACAGCTGAGGCAAAGAGCTAATGCGTTTCGTGTAAACGTCATTAAATCGGATCAAATGCCGTAGATCATAGTGAGAGTGAATCAGAAAAGGAAGATGCTTACATTGTAGCTATAGACAATTTTCATCCTACTGTTTGATGTACCATTCTATTCATAATATGATTTACGATGGATCATCCGCGTGGTTTCATGAAATCGTCACTCTGTGGCTGATTACGCTCTTCTTGATTTTCAGATACCTTTGATTAACTCTTGAGCGCAGCTTTGAATAGTCGCAGATCTAATCTCTTTTTCTTCTTTCTTTAGTATTTTATTTTGCGCTCGTATTTACAAAATTCATTTCATGCATACCAGTGACTAAAATTACCGTGATATATTTGAACGTGGAGCAAAATGTATTTATTCGTAAGCGATACATTTTTTTTTAACTTGCGAGATGTAAAATTTGAAATACTACGCCATACTAGCGTAAACACTTGCGTAGGGAAATTTTTACCGTGATGCTCATATAATATTTCAAAATAAACATTGAAACGATCATCATAAGTACGACACTTTTCAAGGACATTTTTTGAATACATAAAATAATGAAATACACGGTAAAATTTTACTTATATCACATAATTTTTAAATTTATGTTCTGCGTATTTTACTGGACATCAAAATTTACTACACACTTCGGTAAAATTGCCTATTTTAAACAAGAAATTTTATTTAATTTTCATGAAAATTTGTGTTTTGTTCAGTAATAATCCTACACAGAGAAAACGGATCTGTTTCATGCTGCTCAGAACTGTATTTTATCAAAACAATTCTCAACAACTACGACAGCATGAACAAAAATTGAATTTTCTGTTTTTTGAAATATTTATATGTTTTTTTATTTGCAAACAGAAAAAATCCTAGTGTTTTAATTAAAAATCACTTGATTGCCACACTGCATGGCATTTTTTCACAATAGTACCGAAATATGATCTTCACAATAAAACATAATTTCAATCACTTGTCGTTTTTTCTTATTTTCATTTTCGCAAACGAATTCACAAAACAAAAGTGAAAAACTTGTATTAGGTGGGTATGCTGCAATTTGTACGAGCGTATATGCGATGCAGTAAGGGCTGAAATTTCCAGAGCGACGAACCCGGGGACATTTTAGGCTGATGCTGCCACGACATGTGTCACTGCGAACGCGTCGGCGAAAGGGCTCCCGCTGGCTCTATCTCATCCCCCTCTTTCTCTCTCCAACCCCTACTCGCGACTTCACCGCACACTAGCAATCGTTCACCCTCTACTTTACCCCTTTCCTATACCTTCCCTCACGTAAGCTCGCAAATGTACGAGAAAGCTTTGCAACTTCACATACGTCTTGTCTGTTGCAAATGTAAATGTCATACATACGTACGTGGGACAAGACATTCCACAAATGCACACATAGGATACATCGTACGTTACACGTTTAGCGGAAACCAGGGCAAAGCGGGATACCAATGACGTATTATATTTTTAATGACTTTCGTAAACGCTGTCAACGTCTTTCTACTCGTAATTGAAAAGTCAATTGCATTAAAAACAAAAAGAAAGCCATGAATAATTTTTTTTTTTGTAATAAACTAATCAAACACAAGACAAAATTCGATAAAGCAGGCAAATGTGAAGCCAAAAGCAAGGATTGAAAGTATATCAACATAAATGATGAGGAAGACAATCGAAGTCTGTTTTGCAATCAGCTGTATCTAAAATCCACCGAATTCGGGATTCAGCGTTAAAGCTGCTCAAAGTAGACGATTCATGTGTTAAAATAGAAAAACAAATTGGTGAAAAACTAAAAATTCTTTAGATATCCCACTGCCCCAGTTCCCCTTATATATGCGTACCTAGGCATATATTATTCACTAACACTTGAGATTTTGTACACGAATCCGTATGAAACTATAACGATTCCATATATACTTAATGCAAAACCTACATGTGACGAAACACGCTTGAATGTGTACTGGGTCATATACCCGTTTCCACGTTTACACGCAAATGTATGGAGCTGCAGTGAAGCAGAAGGTAAAACGCTAACACTCCCTATAACGTGAACAAGTAAAAATAGTATTGGAGTTTACATCATTGGAGCGCGAAACAAAACATATTTGTTTGAAGTATTTATCAATTTTTTAATTTGTGAAATCATATGATTTTCTGTGGCATACTCATTTTGTTAATGCCAAAAAGAGTAAGAGATTTGCGGAAAAGCGAATTAATAATGGTCACTACTTTAACGAAAAGCGACTTTCGTTGCGGTTCAACGACGAAAACTTCAATACCGTATAAGTAATGTAAATTGCGCTATTATGATTGCAATCACGAAAAACCACAGGTACACGCCTTATACCGAGAATTTTGAATACAAGTTTGAAGTGTAGTGTATTCGCCATAATACAAATGATTATACGTATATTACAAGAAGGTGGATATGGTCGGGGATGAAAAGGTGTAAGATTTTGGCACGTAACAGTGGATAGACTTAATGTTCGCTAGCGTTTGTGGTGTCATAAGCTCTCTCGTATGTGCAAGCGCTCTCCAGGATGCCAGCGGGTAATACACCAGGATTCAGGAGAGAACGTATATCAGAGAGGAGAAGGGCTTCTGTGTACTGCAATCTCCCTTTTCGGCTTCACCCTATGTATACACGCTCTCATCTGCTGCACACATCTATATTCGTACATGTGTATATTATTATATACAACATGCCTGCAGTTGTCCGTGCGGATTTATGATTATTTATAGGCTAATCTAAGTAGTTTCATCGTAGTTGCTTTTCTACGAGACACATTCGAGTGCATTTACATAATGCATTAGCCTGCTGCTTTCATTGTGGATACAGGAGCAAGAGAGACTTCACATGCATGTGAAGGGTGACGTAGAACTGAAGGTTTATAACGAGATTTTGGATTTAATTATAGAATATAAGAATATACAGACGAACCGATAGTTTTTTTGAAGTACATTCCAATACGATGGATGAAAGGACCACTGACTCAAGTTTCAATTCGAATGATAAATGAAGGTACACTAATTTTCGGGACTTTTTTTCTAAATTGTTAGAAATTCCCCAACAAGTTCATCTCAAAATGAAATGAATGCAAAATGTGTTTCCAGATATCTCGGTGCTATTTTAATCAAAAACATTTTCGACATTAACCTTTAGAGGACGGGAAATTTTCAGTGCAAATGCAATTTTCAGTGCAAAAACAGGTGGTCCCTAAAGGGACCAGTCCCGTCCTCTAAAGGTTAAGTCCCTTTTAATAACCACTCAGATCAAGGTTTCCAGAAACCAAAAAAACGCAAATTTAGTGTTAGATGCATTTTTTTAATTCCACTTTACACGTGTATAAATAACAATTTACCGCGGCCCTAGTTTTATAATAATACGGCCATAATATGTAATAACTTCATCATAGGTTACTGTATGGATGTATACAAGTATCTGCAGAATACATACACATATTTGGCAACATAAAGGCCCCATATTATAATAGACGTAGTACGAGTTAGCCTACTACGGAAGGGTCACATGGACCGAGGTAGTTAGCTGGTGCTTGGCGGTCGCTGGTAGGGAGATGTTACGGAGAGTATATAGGGATCGATCCAAGAGAACCACTACCACCACGAGGAAGTAACCCCTAGCGCCATCCACAGCATCCCTTGACGAGCTAGACTATTCGCATCCTAACGCGACGTTACCACAACCCTCGCCACACAGTAGCTCTTTCTCTCTCTCTCTTTATCCTTCTCTATAGCTTTTCTAATTTCTCTCTCCGCCCTGATATCCCTCTTTCTCTTTGTTTCCATATACTATAAGTTTACCACTCCTCAACCCTCCAAACTACCATCGAGTCGCCAAAATACTCGTGAAACTCAAAGTTGTGACGCTCGTTTCTCCTGCTTATATAGAGTGCTCTTCTCCTATGGGACGAAAAGTCAAAACTATTCCTCATAAGGCCAATATCCCTTGTACCAATGCACACTTCTGATAAAGTCTATCAGCAGCCTCACGTTAAAAACTCGTGGCAAAAAGAGACTATTCTCCTTCGTTAAAGAATATTGTCACTAACAATATTGGGCCAAGAGATAGTCTTGACTCAAGCAAAGCCTTGACATCTTTCTTGAGACGCGGGTTCGTTTATGATACAATATATTTAGATGATCGGGCATCTAGGTTAGATCCTGAATTTACCGGGATAATTTATTTATATACAAAACTACTCTGTAAAATGTTGCTTCCACTAATGGGCATTTCTTTAAAAAATCGGAATGTTCTTTTCTCTTTAATGGACCAACGGTTGGTTTAGCTGTAGGGAATTTTCTGTTAAAAGTGACGAAGGAATGAATGCTAAGTATCCTGTTGAAGAAGATCGGGTATGTAGCATAGGGTTACATTAATACTAAATTGTTTGGTATCACTTAGAAAAAATAATAATATTTTTACTGTCAATAAATGATCACCACTAATTATAATATCACAAGTTTGTCGTAGGATATGCGCTAACATATCCGGACTAAGGTTGTAAATGGATTAGACTGGTATTTCAGTTGTAGTGTAGATTTGCTGCTGTCATGACAATGCCATTATGAGAAAGTTACTCGGAAGAACGTATTCACGGAGTGCAGGATTGGTTCACATTGTAGGACAATATCATTCCTTTTGTCCTCCTCCAACAGTCGAAATGAAATGAAAAGAAGCGAGTCAGGGATTTTTTCGAGATTTTCGTAATCCGGAGTGAATCCTCGTCAAAAGGATATAATACAGACGGTATAAAAAGGAACCTTAGCCGGTAATAATATACTGTAATACCTGCAAACGAGATTACCGGTTCGAAGGATTACAGAAACAAGAAGGGGAGTCTATACTTGGGGGTTAGTAGAAACGGCGTATACAATTGAATACGCGGACGGGTAGACACGCGAGGAAATTAATAAGTGGACATGGATGATCATATATGGTGGGGGCTGATACATGTAAGGATTCAAGATTAAGTGTCACACATATGAGATTCCCCAGCCCTGGCCAGCAACCATATTTATTGACTCGTACACATCCATTATGGATTTGTTCCCCGCATACTATATGTAATAGCGAGAGAAGCTTAGGGTGATCGATGGACTTCGAAAATCCATAAACCGAGAAACCCCCAGCTGCATTATAAATGAGGGGTGATCAGAATTCCCCAGCAGCGCGCATGGGGGGCTAAATATGCAAAGAGCCGGGCAATTCCGCATACGTGATTTAGCCTTGTTGCATGAATAAAACTGAGTGAAAAATTATACTATACCTTCGGGAAAGAAAAAAACAATTAATTGCATCGATGATACTGGCTCTATCACGCAAATTCATCGTATTTGATCACATGTAATTGATAGACGTAAGTTTTGGAAAAACGTTATTCTTGTTGGGGAAACATTTGTTTTCAACGGTACTTCTTAAAGGTAATCTTGCAAAGGTTCGAATCTTTGTGCATCTTTTTCCCTCCGAACGCGTCGCTTTACTCGTAATTTCTCGTGTTTTTATTAGACTTTCATTTATATGAGTATATATTCAACGGACTTTGCTACCTCTTCATCTTAGGAATTACTCTCCCGGGGTGGTTGCTTCCGGAAGCACTTCCTTCCCGGCCACCCAAAGGGATCCGTTTTCCAATTACTCCCCGCGGAGTCACAGAAATTCTACGCGCGACAGAAGACGAGATCGTAAAAAATAAAAAACTGGTGATAATTCAGTTTTTCTTAAAAAATATATAAATATTAACGGGATTTTGCTTGTCAAAACGTGCTAAATATGAATAACAAAGTGGAGAAAGTCTCGGAAGCATGTTTTTAACACATTCTATTTGTTGTAAAAGTAAAAATATAATGTCGAGTTCCTCAAAAATCGAAAGAACATAAAACGTGAAAATGAAAGGACCAGATTCGGAGATTTATTTAACAATGCAAAAGCAGCAAAGGTTCGAAACAAATACAGAAGTGAAATGGTCGATAAGTAAATGATACGCGGTACATTCATACACGCGGTAACAATAGTTTTATGCGATATTCAACGGCATGTAACAGATACGTAACGGTCGTTGCATCAATTTGTCGCAATTGGAAACACTTTTGTTGGTTCGATATGGAAAAGACTGGTTAGGTACCAATGTTCAACGAAGCATTCGATCGATTTGCGAGAGTGGTAGCAGTATTCGCATTCCAGGGGTGTGGATAGTTGTACATCATCGAGTGCTCAGTAAAACGAACAAACGATAGAGAAAGATATGGAGAGAACGCGAGAGAGACAGAGATACGCAGATAACAATGCATATACAGTTATTTCAATGGATACGAAACGACTATAGCACACATTCCATGAATGCCCACAGTTTATCGAATATGTACGGTAAGCCGAACTCAAAAAATGCGCCGTTGATGGAATTGAATCGAATGCAAAAAAACTCAGGGCGAAAAAGAGACCAAAGCCGGTTCGTTCTAACATTCTGATATGCAACAATACTTAAAAGAGAATAAAAAAAATTGTGAAAGTAGAAACCTTAATCCGCTTTTTTCGTGCAACGATAAAATTTTCAAATATTCGGGAAGTATTCTGGTCTCGATACACTTTTATTTATTTATTTATTTATTTCCCCGTCGTTTCTCTGTACAATAGACTTATTTTCACCGATATGTGATAGACACTGTGCTAGCAATAGCAAAAGCCTTCGGATAGAGCAGTTATATTCCAAACAGAATGGAGAGGGGAGGCAAAAATTACGCGAAAAACGGTCAAAAGAAGAGAATCGAATTAGACCGTTTTTCTGTTAAATAACGACGCGCATCGCGTAAATCAACTTCAATTCCGATGGGAACGGAAAAGAATAAACTCGACGCATATACCGAACGTATTCCTTTTTTCCTTTTTTTCATCAATCGTATTGAACTGTCATGGTATGATACTGCATAGCTATAAATAGTCAATGGATGAATTTGGTCCACCATGCACACACCTGTGCCCTGTAACGGTTTGCGTTCAAATACTTTGCTTTTTAGAATTAATCAGTTGGGTCTCCGGAGAGATTGACAACTACGCTGTATGCCTTCAACTAATGAAACAACATTCAAATTTGAATGATGAGCCCCGAGAACGAATATCAAATTTGCGTATAGTTGAGAGCATTTGGAAATGAACGAGGAAACCGATCAGAAAAAAGCACCACGAAAAAAAATATAACATTGGCTTCCGCTGAACAAGTTTCGTTAAAAAATGGTAGTCTGCGAACTGCCAAGAATGATGGTCGAACGTTCCCAAGGAAATATGCAGCCTTTGGATGTAGTTACTTGATTTTGAAATACATGCATGGAATAGCGTTCAACAAAATTAATCTAGCGTGGTACGCCCAAAAAGATTGGAAACTATACGCAAGTCATCAAAGATTTGAGTCCCTGAAGTTTAAAACTGTTCCGAAATATGTTTTAACGTTAAAACGCTTATCATGCAGTCATCACATGTACGCGGGAGCTCCAATAAGCATCCCTAAGTTATGGAAGGTTCTATGCGATTATCTCATCAATCAACAAAAGCCGGAAAACCCAAGGGGAATCTTCTTAAATTCAAGATGGCCGACTTAGCGGATAATTTCTCGGCGGACTTGACCTATCGCAATTTCCTGCCCCAGTTTAATAATGATCCACCCGGTGTTTCACATTTCGTGCCAAGTAGGCGAAAACAGTCATGTCATAGTGGATCATATTCAGTGATCAAGAGACGCGGTACCGGCTCGACGCCAAGTATTTAAAGAAAAGCCAGCACGAGCCCTGCCGCACTCTTATATACTCGAATATGACGGTTTTCGGACTTTCCTTTTTTTCAAACCGCTCTCACGGAGGAATGGGTTGAGTAAAAAATCTGATTACAAAGGACCATTTTTTATTGATTTTTCCCTTTCCATTAGTCCTTGTCGCAAGTCAATCGGTCTACCCAATCCCAAGATATCGTAATTTTGTGGATTAAAATCGAATGTCTCAGGATATTTTGTTTCTTGGAGTCAGAAATGCGTAAGTCGTGCTTGTTTACTTTGGGCATACGTCCTTTGTGAGACTGATGTACATTTGTCTACCCTGTGACGTCACCGCCCGCTGAGCGAGACTACCTCCTCTCATCGCGCGCTGCTGAGCGAGAGACAGGGCGCGAAGCCGCGTGCTTTCTCTCTCTTGCTTATACCGTGCGCTTTTAATCTATACATCGACGTGGACGTAAAAAAAGCCGCTCGCTTAGGCTATGTCTATGTATGTGAATGGGTGTGTCTGTATTTCTCAGCACTTCTACATATCCATCAGTTGGTCTTTCGTTCGCTCGCGTCGTGTTCGCCGAGTTTTACAAACCTGAGCTCACTGCCATGCTTCCGTCTCGGTAAAAAGCTGGATGGGTGCACGGGTATTACGCGATTAAACGCGAAAATCCGACGAGTCAGCGAGGGATTTCATTGCCTGGGCTTTTCCGACAATTCCAGCTGCGCTTCTGTGCTACTTCAACCAGTGCTGCTACATTTCATGTAGAGATATAGAAATAGATATGCAATCTACAATTCCACACTGCTTTCGTCATCATTCCGGCCGACTGCTTACTCATGAGTGCTACTCGCGCTAATAATAATCCGTTAATGCACCGAGCTATGTATTTATATACACTAGATCCATAAACTTGGACGCTTTGAAAGCACTCAATGATCAACTTTGCTCCGTTTTTTAATACAGGTAATGGCGGTAGTATGAAAATACAAATAATTTAGGCGCGAAAACATGCGTACGTGTTTCAATGATTACGCCTGTTTGATATCACCAATGAAGCCAGTGGGAACGCCTTCTTTTTTTATATAATGCTTGAATACAAAGATGTCATGTCAAACTTGTTTTCTTTTTTCAGTTGAGTAGAGCCATTTGTAGGTGTGTAATAGGGACGAAATGTGTTGGGCAGGCAAATAATGAGTAATTAACTAAAGCATTCATCACATTCAGCTTGTATTTGCCGGAAGGGAAATGAGAGAAAAGGCATAATAGCCGTATGAGTTGAAGAGAAAAACATCGCCCTTTCTTTTCTACTCTGGCTATCGCATCTGAGAGAGGAGAGTTAGCGATAGAACATGTGATGGTTCAGCGAAAATATTGGATCCGTAAGTAGACCGTTTCGGTAGTGGGGGATAAGCTTTTGAGGGATGCGGGAAAGAGTAACATTTAGGCATCCCACCGGGAATGAGGAAAATGAAGAGCACAAAATAAAGAAAATCTGCCCATAAGTGAAAAAGGATGCGGAAAAAGGAAACCCGGCCAGGTTAAGAGAGGATGGAGTCCCAAGGTAGGGTTGGCATGGGAGATGTGGAAAGAGGATGGATGGGGAAAATGAGGGAGTATTGGAAGGATATATAGTTCTGTGCTGTTCCACAACCCGAGCGTACTTGCCGTAGAAAACAATAGATACCACGCGAACATAGACCTCGCGTTACTCAACGCTAAAGCTGGAACAAGGATATGTATAGGAGCATGCTATTAAACGCTTAAATGGCTCCTCTTTCTCCTCGCAACCCGCCCATGGCATCTCCACCGCCTGCCTCATCTCATCTACCTTGATTGTGCAGACGCTTCGCGGCAAGGGCCAGAGTGGCTTAACTCGTATCCTGCAAGGCAGCGAAGCAGTCACGCCTGGGCTTGTATCGTGTACCGCATTTTCGGTCTGCTGGCTAAGCGAACCTCTCTCCCCCCCCCCCCCTCTCTCTCTCTCTCTCTCTCCCCTCTCGCTTCCCTATCCTTTTACACCCCCTGCAGATTTGTCCAGTTAATTTATCCACTAGTGGAATCAATTTTCACTCCCCGACCTACATTCACTGTTCTAACCACAAAAGACTTAATGGAGAACGTCTTTGAAATCCCTATTAGACTTTAAAAAGATGAAGAATGTTACAACCCGTATGCGGTTAGTTGTTGAGTACTATAGTATAATACTCGCAATACCTATAAATTCAAACATAAATATCATTCAGTTATACTTCAATTTCTGAACTAATAACATACATGAACAAAAGTGTAAGAAGAAGAAACGGAGATGAAAATCAATATCATTTGAGAGAAACAGCAAAATATCAACATCCGTAGGTGTGCATTATTACGGACGCTGACATATTTAGATCGCATTCGATATTCCAAAACTCTGAAGTGTATATACTTATAGTTACGCTTATACGTGTACAAATATATTATATAATTGCACACCATACAATGTACATCAATTTACGTGGAGGGAAATATTTTAGATTCGACTAGATATTTGGATTGGTAGCCGTTACGTCGATTTTCCGGCTCGTAAGCCTGCAATTCACGAGGGTATGAACTCTTCTGCCAATATGATACGAGGTACAATAGGGTATATAATATAGGTGTATATATGTGGACATATATGTATATACGATGAGATCGAACTGCCCGGGGGTGGAACTGGTGGGATGCAGGAGAAGCTCCACACTCTCTTAACCATCCAGCCTGCTAGCTCACCTCGATTCGCTCAAACGAAGTATATGGAGATGCTGCAGCCTATCTCATGCTGATGCACTGCTGCTCCTGCTATTGCTGATCAGTACTGCATATTCTACGGTGTAATGCAACGTCTACAAACACCATGCAAAGGTTTCCACTACTGATATCTTTTTGACTATATATCTATATATATTTCTTAGATCTCACATGGTATGACACAAGGAGCTGCCTCATCAGTGCAATTAGGATTCTCATCATTCGGTCATCATAATTACTGCATCAAA
Source organism: Rhimphoctona megacephalus (assembly GCA_963989365.1). Classification (NCBI taxonomy): domain Eukaryota; kingdom Metazoa; phylum Arthropoda; class Insecta; order Hymenoptera; family Ichneumonidae; genus Rhimphoctona; species Rhimphoctona megacephalus. The sequence goes on along the minus strand of OZ022414.1, from coordinate 10,726,451 downwards.
TAAATCGCCCCAACGATGTATTGAGTATCTACTGAAGCATCCTTTGAAACAAACGATTCGAATCAATGCGGTGAATACCCACAGGATTCCCCATTTCTATACTCACACTCCCTCTCTCTTTCATCAGAATCTAATATGTTTCGGTCCACATAGGAATGAGTATAACTATGTGAGTGTATCTACAAATCAATATGCAGATAACTCATTAGCGAGTATGAAACGTGTTTGCGCCGGTTTTTGATGGCGCTTTACGCCCACATCGTTCGGTGCTAAAAAAACGGTAATGATCTAATGGTCGTTAACCTAAACGAATGCTGATGGAGAGATATTAAACTAACATTTGATTCGTGCGTTCAGTGCATACATTATTATTTTTATTGGATTTATACAATGCAACTTTGATTACTTTGGGGATAAGTACTCAGTTAGACTCTTAATCCATTTCGTTACGTGTATAATCTCTCTTTCTCTACAAGTTTAATCCGCATTATTTTGAACTGTTTATAATCTATAAATCTATATATAACTATATATATAATGAACTTCGATATATTGCTGTAAGGAGACACAAACGAGAAACAGGGCTCTAGACGATCGTTGAGATACCAGATCTACTTCCAATTCTATGTTGGCTTTTCCCCCCAATCCCTGTTCTCGCTCGAATCAGGAGAAACCGATTTGTATATATATATATATATATATATATATATATATATATATATATATATATGTATACATAAGATAAGGTACCCGATAGAGCCACGGCAGCAAGAGCAAGAAGTGCAGTACAGATTAGTACATACCGCGCCAAGTCCATCGCGTACAGCGCACTCGGAAGGATATTGGTGTATGTAGCGGAGAGGAAAGGGGGTGGGGGATTTGGGATGGTTACAACCAACCACCAACCACGAGCGAAATCCGAAAGCACGAGAATATAGCCAACTTCAGCTTCTGTTCGAGACACGATCGAGTCTACCCACTCAAGTGACTCGTACATCTCATGTCACGAAGATGATATGAAGTGATACGCATCACATGGTCTGAAAAATTGCTTCATATACAGCAAGATGTACTGGGAAACGAGAAAAAACTTTGGATACGTGCTTCGGCTGTAGGTACGACAAAATACCCGATTTCTGACTCAGATTGGATCTTAAGGGGATGGGTCAGTCACCTAACCTCACCTCGAATTTTCGAAGTTGAAATTCTTCGATACGGTTTGACCAATTACAAAAAAGCTCTGTCAGCCCACGCAGGACGATGGCAAAAATGGGCTGACAGGGCCTTTTTGTAATCGGTCAAACCGTGTTGAAGAATTTCACTTTCGAAATTTGCAGCTCTCTCTCGCACTCATGGCGGCTCAGTCAGTATGACTTCTAGCCTTAATACAGTGTAGAGCATATTTAAAAAAAAATGGATTCGGTTGGCCTTACGAAATTGCGTGGTACAAGTAAAATTTTACTGTGTAAAGCATTATTTTTGAATTATAAAAATTTAACAGAAAAACATACAATATTTCTGATGACAATTGTGAATTACACCAGCCTGAACTGGAACAATCAAAACGCGCGGAATCCAACTTAATTTTCTGCCTTTAAACCTGAATATCCTCGACAAAAAAAAAGAATTCAAAACATGGGCAATGTTTCGTAAATTAAAAAGCCAGAGTTATAATATGGCATGGAAATGTTTACTCCTACAATAATTAGATGCGCCGCAATCGTTTTTAGAATTTGCTTGGGACAATGTACCTATCGAAGATCATAAAACCATACAAACAAAAGTAGGATGTATTTGTACCGTGTACACCTATTTCACGAATGTCAAGGGTTGAACATTGTGATCGAGCGTCACGTAAATGTTATTGTGCTTCACAGCCAAAATTCGTAGAGGTATTTCTGTGCACACTATAAACGTTACATAATGCATGTAACAGGTGTTCAATTTTCCAAAATTTCGTAATTATTGATCAATCCATTTTATTTGCACATAATTCGCCGGGTCTCAATATATTACGGTAATTTCTACCAAAAATCATGGCGCATTTGCTCCATAATTCTATTCGATTTTTTTTTTTTCATCCATCGATTTCTTTGTACCTCCCTTGTACAACAATGAGCTTTAATAGAAAAGTTTATACAGAGATAGAAAGAGCTAATAGAGAGATAACGAACTAATTAATTCATAGTTATTGAAACACAATAATAAATCATGCTTGGTCTTTTAACACGTTGAACATCCCATGATCTCGATGCTTCGAACGATTGTTTGATTGTCATTTTTTCCTACTTCTTTTTTTTAATTTCGAAAAGTCATGGGTTTAACCATTTTTATGCCAGGTGCGTTTACCTCTGTTGTTTTCCCGTATCCATGGGTGGGTAACCCTCGTTGACTTGACAGGAAACAACAAAACGCGCCGGAGCATGTCGTGCAACTTTGTACCAGGTGATAGAATACGTGATACGTAATTGCGAGTGACCAAAAATATCTCAGGGCAAAAACAAAACAACAGTGTCAGTTGGAAAACCCGCAAAATATGCTTTTTTTTCATTATTAACAAGGCATTAGAAAATTTGTTGGTTGACAATAATATGATTATGAAACTGTGATTGTTTTTGTTCTGTTAACAACGCAGCACAAATAGAAAAATGGGAATTACGAAATACGTGAATCATGTAAATAACGAAACCGCTTGTCTCGTGGAACATTTTGGAAAATTGAAATACTGGTATGTCTATGTTGAAGTATGAGTATTGCATGCTTTCATTTTTTGACAAACAAAAAGCATATTGAATATTCTAAATACACAAGATTCTGAATAAAAATACCGTCCACCCCAGCTGAAATACGAAACACAAATAAACAATCTTTTAAAAATAAATATGTACTCACTAGAAAAGTACATTTTCAACTGTGTTTCTGTTTCAATATGAATAACTAAATACATTAACAATCACCTAAATATATTTAACGGAAGAAAAACATTAACTTTATCGTACAATAAGTTACCAAACTTTTCATATAACCTGTGTCACTGTTCTGTTTTACGTAGAATGAAATCCAAGCTATAATTTAATTAAGTGCACCAACATTTTTTCTCCTTTCTCATTTCTCACTCTTGGCCCACGATCCTTCAACTGTACAAAACACTCTCGCTTCCGGACTATCAATTATGCTAATACGACTCAAGTTCGTGTGAAATGCGCCAGACAGTGCGGAGATAGCGGAGAATTGATCTCCGCTATCTCCACACTGTCTGGCGCTGTCTGGATCTTCTAGTTGATCATAGAGGTAAGTTGACTGACGCACAATACATTGAAACTGTAATTGAATGTAAAAAACGTGCGTGTTTGTTATTACGTTCATTGTAACCTCTCACTCATTCACGTATCGCAACACGTCGAAGCGGCACGTCGTTGACAAAGCAAAAAAAGATTTTTAAAAATTCAGGTACCAAACGAAATGTTGTTATTGGTCTTTACTATCTCTTCCTGCCTTGGACATTTTTCTCAATGTTACAAATTGTCCACTACAGTAAAGTACATATATTAAACTGTTGGTCTGCATAATTATTTTTTTCAATTCTCGTTGTAATTCGTGTATACGGCGTTTTGTTTCTAAAAAAGTTGGGCGGGGCAGATAGGCCAACATTGATATGGGGTTAGTTTACTCATGTGTTAGCCATGTTATATTAATATTGTTCTTTCTAATTTTTTTGCATTCAACAAAATACATTTTCGTACAATATAAAATTACTCTATAAAATGGATATGCATATATATGTATGGCTATACCAACAAACTCTTTGCTAATTTAATAATCATCAATAATTTCATTCATATAAATTGTTGTAAATCAATTTGTTGCGCTCTTAAATATGAAATATTGGTGAGCATCCCTTTTGTTTTACTTATTTCACTAATTGTTGTTAATATCAGTGAAATGCGTACTATATTTAACGTGCCCTGTACCACGAGTCAACTTACCCCACAACTGGGGTTAGTTGACTCAAAAACAGATTTCCAAAAAAACGATTAAATAACCTACTCAGTATTCCATAAAAAATCTGAAATAATTATCTGAGATAGTGGAATAAACCCTCTATTCAAAATATCAATTTGTTCTTTTAAATGTTATTTACCTTCTTTTTTACAAGCAAAAGTTTAAAAAGTTAGTCTACTAGCCTCGATCTCCCCTAATACACGTGACCCTTTAAATTAATTATCACACATGATATCGAGATTTATTCACCTCCGTACGATTATATAGCAGGTGGGTGATTTGAGACAACAAAACAAAGATACGAAAAAATATTTAAGACAAAAATCACGGGATTTATAGCGAGAGAGAGAGAGAAAGAGAGAGAGAGAGAGAGAGAGAGAGAGAGAGAGAGAGAGAGAGAGAGAGAGAGAGAGGGAGGGAGGGGGGAGGGGGGGGAGAGAGAGAGAAAATATTGTCAATGAATTTTTTCAACGCAATGCAATTTTAATTCAAAACTTCAGCGTTTCAACTCAACTTTTTTTGATGGAATATCTATGAATTAAGATTCATGATTTCCGCCATCGCTTTGAAAAAATCAAAGTTAGTCTCCGAACAACCTAACGCAATTATATTGAAGTGAACCGCCACGAAATTTTTTTGAGTATTATCAAATGTTGGTTTTCAGATTTCAGGCTACGAAAAGTGGTGAACTTTTTTTTTAGTCTCTGTTTTGAAATTCCAAATGAAATATCTAGAATAAATCTTGATGATCTAATAAGTTATGAAATTGAATCGTTTTTGATAAGATTAGAAAGGAATTGTAATACAGTTCTCCTCGAAATTCTACAATTTTTGTCTGTAACATTTTGCGACACATTACTTTCAATGACACTTGTACAATCATAAATACCTTACCTAGTGTATCAATATGTATATAAACATTATCTTTATACGATCGATTTTTTCCTTCCGGTATTGTTCAAGTGTCAGAGTCGACATTCGTCGTGCGACGAGTACAGCCGACAATCTCTACGGATGACCACTCGCACGTCAACTTTTCCGGGGTTGAAGAACGAGAGACGACAGAGAAGCGATATTCGTTTGAGCGTGACAACGCACACGTATGGCTAATTGCTTCCTCACTTTCACGTTTATATATATATATCACACCAGGTGCTTGAAGAGACGTGTCGCTACAGGCGTTTATATCTTGCACTCTATGTACACATTTGTACTCAAACACGAATGTCTGAAACGTGCAACTGTACATAATGTCCAAAACCTTACGCCCAAAATTTAAAAAGAGTTGATATGTATAGATCTTAAAATTCCAAAAGTCTTCAAAAAAGTACGATCTTGAATTTTGCATCACTGGATTGCTAATTAATTTATTTTTAATATTTTTCTGATTTCTTGTCTTAAGCCACGAAACTATAATAAAATATTGACATATTCATTCCAAATCTTGAATGACAATTAAAAGGACAAAATTCGAAAAGAAAAACATAACATTTTGGTCGTATTTTATTTCATAATGCAAATTGAAAAACCATTGAATGTTGATCTCCCCAAAACCGGTACGTTTGGAAAAAGCGATCACATTTTATGTTATCATTTTCATAAACTTTTTCGAATCAACATCAACGCCGACGATCCTAAAATATTTTAACTTCCTCGAAATGAGGTATGAACGCAATTTCACTGGGAGTAAAATTAATGGGAACACATTATTTAAACAATACTTATGTTTTCCTTCTATTAATGAAATGGTTTCTCTGTCGATGAAACGGTCTTTGAATTATAGACGCTTTTAATTTTGCAAGGCCATTAGAGACGCACACAAAATCATTATACAAAAAGGATTCACATCTCATTTATGCATGTGCATTATAACAATTTATGCCCCAACTACGCATGTTTTTATGACACTGCATGAAGTATAATAGAAATTAAGTACAATGAACAATTTCTGCAGGGAAAATTAATGGAAATAGAGTGTCCACTAAATATTGAAAATATACAGAGAACGAGAGAATAGAGTAAAAAGTAACTTATAGTTCAATTAATTAATTCAGTTGATGAATTAATTAACTATTTTTTTTAAGACACACATACACACACGTTCAAATATTGTTGGAGTTTGCTTTGATTTTTATTGATAAGTCATTTAATTTATTTGTTCAATGTTGCACGAACATTCACATATTCTATCTCATTTCTTTCCACTGAATAATTAATAAACATAATTACCGACAGCGGTAGGTGCACGGTCGGTTTGTGGCTCTCGCGATCACCAAAGTTATTAAGCAACTTTAAGCGAGACCAATACTTGGTTGAGTGACCGCTTAGCCATGCATCGGCGCGCGCATCAATCGCTGAGCGAAAGGTAGTTTTTCTGAGTTTCTAATGATGCTAATTGAAACTCAGTAAAAATATAGCCGCCTGTATCGGCCGGGTTTCCCACAGTTTCCCTTGGCCCTCGTGCAAAGACGATACAGTAGTGCATTAAGAAAGGGGGGGTGTCAGTAACATGGAACTTAGGAAATTGGTAATTAGTGAAGTGAGCTTAAAAGTAATAGGATGGGCTTGTAAAAACCCGCGAGGGTATACGCAAAAACATTATCTGATTTTTAAATATGGAAATAAAAAATTTCAACAAACACATATATACATTGTGAGTACACATATTTTGTTTTATGGAAAATCGGATGGAATTTATAGCCGATATTACATCTTTATGACCGTTCATGGAAAATGAATAATTATTCCGTAAAAATTGATGACAAACGAGTGGGCACTTCAGTATCGAAATTGAAGCGTGTGTTTGTGCGTAAGAGAGGGAGAGAGAGAGAGAGGAAGAAATTGAGCTCGCCACGTAGTGATATATTCGAAAATCCCATGAGCACATATCGTACAAAAAGTGTGGAGGGCTAAAATGCCCTGGTATTTACATGCATATCGTAATGGCGATGAAGGCAAGGAAAAAAGGGGATGAGGTGAGGTTTACACGAACATTACGAGAGGCTCTTCTCGGCCGTAACGTTGCTCATTTTTCGCATGCCCGCATCAGGCAATTTAATAATGCACGATCCCGCAGCTGTCGTCAGAAAAGTATACCCAAAGCACATACTCAACCTTTATTTACAATCGTAACAACGACGGAGAGGGCCCAGATGTTTTTACAGCTTTTAGCACAATCAACCCTTGTTTATTCAAAATGGAAGTAATTTTTTTTGCTGCTATATATCGATATAAAATCCATTGAATTTTTCAAGCTTCCTCAAGTTTAAGAGATGATTTGAAGAACAAAATGTTCACATTGAACTGTTCAATTCTCTCGATAAAATTTTAATCTGGTTCCTGATTCTCCATATCAGTTCACAGTTGCCTTTGAAAGACAGAATAACCACGAACAATTTAGAGCGTAATTTTGCGAAGCTCACTACCACCAGAGTAGAGTATTTTCATCATTTTCGATAGAACCATTATGTTGAAAAAAAAAAAAAAGAAAGTTACAGGTATCCTGATGCGCGTGGCGTTCTAGAAGAAAGATCACTTTGTCGAACCACTTCTAGTGTAGGATAAACTTAATAAATAAAAGACTGGTACTTCGAGTTGTTGAGTTACGAGGTTTGGAAGAGAATCGTGAACGTTTCGAATTCCCCCGAACTCTCTTAACTCAAATTGTTCTTCTACTGCAGACAAAGATGGAGAGAGAGAGAGAGAGAGAGAGATGGCGAGAGGGAGCTTTTATTCGATCGACCACAGAGTCCAGCCAAAAAGCAATCTGTCTTCACAGAGTGCACTCACGACGAAGGCTTGCAGACAATCTCCCTCTCAATCTTCTGCTCTTGGACTTGAGGTAAAACTGTCGCCTCGTATACGGAAGAGAGGGGAAGATAAAAAATAAGAGGAAACGAGACAAGGGTATATTACCCCTTCAATATGGGGGCCAGACAGTACGAGACGAAAAAAGAACGAAATACCTAGAGTACCCATGTATCTCTGGATTTATATATATAGTACACATCGATTACTTACAAACAAAAAGAGTTATCTCGCATAATTCCTAACCCAAATCTATCCGAACCACGCCCTTCTATTCACAAATACTCGATATTTCTACCTATATGTGCACGTGTATACATATATGTAAAAATATGGTTGGAAAGCAAATACCAAAGTCTTTCTTTGGTCCACAGGAATTTCTTCCCTCTGACTGCGCTCGAGTCACTCTCCATTCTATCTGGATTATCTACGGTTTCGATGTTTAACGACCGAATGAGAATAATCCCGAATGGTCTCCGTCCCCTCGAAATCGACAGAGAGAGTAAAATGTCGCCCAACGAATTCGGATAAAGAACGATATTCCCGACTCAACTGTGCGACGACACTTTGTGTCAGAATACCCGTAAAATTGATAATAATTATTATTAAACTTCTCGACTATTTGCCAGTGGATATAAACGTCGAATATTAAAACTCCAAATCCAACGCATTTGCGAATAAATCCCAAGAACGCATATCGCTACTCAAAATAAACCTCTTCATTTAGTACACTTTTTTCTTCGGCTTTTTTGCATTATCGCTGAAAATGGTAAAAAACAAATAAATATAAATTTGATATTGTTTATTGTCCAATGTTTTTTTTTTCAAAAATTGCAGATAGCGAATTTTTACCCCCACCACCGCGAATCGCTTTATTACGAGAAAAGATCCTCGGCGAGCGCTCGGGACAGCAGACGACAGAGCTGCAAATGTACTTGTCCCGAAACTCTACCGAGTCTCTTGATATTCTAAAGTAGCGAATGAAGTGTTTTTTTTTTTTTTACTTCGACTGTCATTATGGTTTTCAAATGCTTTAATAAGAAAGTATATGTTTTAATTCATGCATTAATTATTTTTTTCTTATGTACCCATATTTGAGTTTTTGGTCCGTGAAACGTAAAATATTTGGAATATCGATGAAGTCTGATTCATTGAGGTTCATTCGCCATTTTTTTCACGTCAGGCATTTTAAATCGGTATATACAGAGAGCAAGATCACTACGTCTGTATAATACATGTCCATTTAACAAATGGGAACGTAGCCAGACCAGTTTGCGTTATCAGAACTGCCAACGCTTATTAAATTTAGCTGTCATCGCCACTAAGCGAGAAATACTGGAAAATATTCGTTGCCTCTGTTACGAAAAAGAGAGAATAAACAAAGATAAACGATGGAAAGAGCACTTCCAAACTGAGTGAACAAAATCTACGAAAATTTACATTCGTAAAATCCCATATTAAAATCAATGATTCACTTTAATTGGCAATTTCTATTTATAGAGACGCATTTTTTTCCACTTACTAATCATCAAAAGTGTCATATACTGAATTCCAAAATAATTAACAAGTAGCGAATTAGCAATGCAAGCAAAAACGCGTATAACCATCCAATTATACACTGTAAAAAATTTCCGTATGAAAATTAATACACATGTATAGGAAGCTTTTATGCGGATACCGTATATGAAAATTCAAATACGCTGAGGAAAATTGAGAGACGCGGTATTTTAATGATACGAGCACTGTTCAGTAAAATTAATATACTTGTGTATTTGAAAAATCATATACATGTAAGAAATGTTGACCTTGTGCATATTAAAAACACGAAACATCTACTAATATTACTATACAGGTATGTTAAAGTTCATGTTACCAGCATAGTAATTTTCAGATTCAAGAATACTAAATTTCAAGCACCGTATAACGTTTTCACATTACATTTGTCGACGATATTTCTAGAGATGTATCATAAAATTTGGTGATCGTTTTTGAATATTAATATACGAATGAATATTAAATAAATTCAGCTATTATGAGTTTTTAGGGGGAATACATTAATTGGCATACTATTGTGTTCGATTTTTTAAAGTTGAAGGTCGAAATCATGCAGACATCTCAAGAAATTAATTAAAGTGACTTATCACCACTTGATGCCGTGGCAATCAAGTCGAGCAATTGTCGCCGTAAAAATTTTTATTATAATCTCAACATCTTGTGTTAAGTTTGGTGTTTACCATTTTCATGTTTTACACAATTTTCTTAGATTCGAGCGACTTGTATATATCCTCGTCCGAAGCACGTGCCTCCTATGAGAAAGTCGACGCTCTGCGCCACGCGGTGGCCAGAGCGCGAAGCACGGTGCCCACAAAGCGTTACGAATTTCCTACACTTGTGTATTAATTTTAATATTGAGATTCTTATAATTAATACATAGGTAAATGAATTTTAATACACGGATTTTTTTTTTTATACTGCAGAGTATATTAATTTTCATTCCCATTTTTATACCGTATTTTTAAGAGATATAGTTATGATGGGAAATAACATGTATCGTATTATTAACATTCATGTGTATCTTATTTTTCCGAGGGGCTATTCATTGTTTAGTGAGGTGCCAAAGTGATTTCCGACTGAAGTCGATTTCATATGATTTTTGTGATTTCAGGAATGATTCAAAATATTTCTAACACTATATGAATTCATATAATTTCAATTGATTTCGAGTGATTTCGTTCGAATTCAACAGTGAGTTTCGAACGATTTCTTAAATCACTACAATCAAAGAAAACCCCAGAAATGGTTTAATTCATTTTTTTTTATTAGCTGATCATCAAAATTACCAAAATAGTGTCAGGAGATGTATAAATACATAAATATGGATGTTAGAAGAAATGTTTAATTTTGTTATACAAAGTATTGTCAATACGAAGACCCGTTTCGGACATAGTGGGTGAAGAAATTGTTGCGCAGTAATATTTTATATTGATGAATCCATGCACATCCATCGGTAGATACCAAATTTACTGATTTTGGCACGATTTCATACCAATTACAGAGGACACCAATTTCTTTGGTATTTTCTTTCACTCGCGCGTAATGGCTTGTATATTCTTGACTTTTTTTGTGGTACTCTCTGTATATGCAAAATTAAGAACTAAGCCAATGAAACATTTCTGCGAACCTTTTCCAGTCTTTTGTTTCTTGAACAAACACCATTCACCTATGTGAATTTCGTCATTTTTTTCATGAAACTTTTTTCTTTTCTTATATCAACAGCTTTTTTGACGTATCTATTAATTTCATAATCTTTTACACGCTGCAGTCGGTCACTGCTTAAATTAGACGAATTTTGATAAAGGAGCCAACATATCGACGATTTTCTAACGACCAGTTTGTGGTTTAGTCTATCTTTGACTACGACGAAAGGACTGTCAGCCTGAAGTTTCATGATATTTTGATCCCAGTTTTTGAGGAGCAAACTGCCTTGAGCATTCGAAAGAATCGACAAATCTTCCAACAATTCAATTTGCGGTTCTTGGTAATTTTCATTTTCGTTCAATACTGAGGTACATTCGACCGATTTACCCCTTGATTCACCCTCGTTATCCAACTCGTCAGTCGATTCTTCGCCATGGTCGTTTTCTAGTTTTGTTTTCCTCCCATATTAAAACAATCCACTATTTCTTTAGATTGTATAGGAAAATTATTCGGGCTCCAGCAAATCCTTCATCACGTTACGTGAAAATTCCTCCAGTTCTTTGATTGTTTCCGGAGTTATGTGTCGGAATGACAATGGATTATCGAAATTGTTAAATTTCAATATATTTTTTATGTACATAGGTACCTGAACTCCTGACTCCTTCTCTAATAGATGCCAGAAATGATTAGCCTCACTTCCTTCCGGGTCTTTATCCGCCATTTTTTATTTGCTGCAAATAACCGGGTTAAACTATAGCATTATATATATAGATAGATACAATTTCAATTTCGAGCGATAGATGTCAAGGGAGCTTCTCAGTGTAAAATGAAAAAAATCTACATTCTCATAAACACGCTTTTCAATTTTGGTCGAAAAATTCTAATTAGTACTTGAAAACAACCGAAAATAAACAATCAATTCGAATTAATTGATATCCATCCGATGCGATTTTCTATAAAAAAAATTAAGCGCAAGGAAATAACAACGATTACATTGTAGCGAAGTTTCTCACATTCTTCAAGAAATTACTCGACTTCTAAGGATCACTTCACATGTTTATTACAACAATTTTTACGTTACGTTATTTTTTTTACTTTACGCTACTTACGTTAATTTTTATAAACTCAAACTTAAAAAATGTAAAAAATACAATCGAGTCATACACACCTCCTGCAACCAAACGAAATAGTCGGAACGAATAAATCTTTTACCGAGTATCGTATGGCACTAGAAAATACTGCACTAAAAAATCACTAAAAACATCATATGACAATAATCCTCGCAATAATCGTTTTCACAAATATCCACACTCTGCGTTGTTTTCCTTGTTTTCTATCCGCATTGGCGTAGGAGCCGAGACAGCAGCAGTACTAACGGCTGTAGCTCAAGCCGCGAGGACCTGGTAAACAATATTACGAAAAAGCATAAAAAAATTTCTTTGTCTCGAGCGTGATTTCCAGCGATTTCCTGAGTCAAGTGATTTCATGCTGATTTCGAACGACTTAAACTGATTTCAAGCTGATTTCAGGGGATTTCAACCACGGTCAGATAACATCGATTTACTGACATGTTTCGGGATTTCAAGCGATTTCTTATAATTTTGCATTCGATTTCAAAGCGAAGTGCTCCACTGATTTCACGAGTGAATAGCCCCTCGTATTTTTCAGTCAACTGTCAAGAAAAGTGAAGATCATACTGTAATTTTAATACATTGTTGATAGTAGATGAATTCATATACATTTGTATTAATTATCAATCAAACATATGATTTATTTCAATGCATGTCCACAAAATTTTCAGATTTCATATGAATATTCAATGTTATGTATCTTAAATTCCACATCAGTAACCAAAATTTATGTTCATATTTTAATTTTGGCATACGAGTGTAATAATTTTCATTTCATACACCCAGTTTGTAAATTTCATTTACCGTTGTATTGTAAAAGTATTGTAAATTTCATATATTTTTTAACAGTGTACTATTTTCATTTATAAATATAATGTCTAAATACGGATAACCCATAAATTTAAAAAATAGGAAAAAAATCAAATAAAATGGAAGAGAATGAGATAAAATAGCAACAAACGAGAATCGAAGTGTAATTTTATGAGGAAACGGACAGCAGTAGAAGGATTTCCGGTTTCAGGGAAGTACGCTTGACTCAATTATACGTTAATGATTATATCCAAGCCCCTGGCACGTGACCATCAAACGAAGCGACCGGATAACGTCCGGTTATTTGTTAAAAATGCACATCTCTTCATATATGAATATCGACTTTGTGCTACCCGCTTAACGCTACGTCGATCCGGAATAAAAAAAAAGGAATGAAAGAAACACATATGGTAAAAACAGGAAATTGTAAAGAGGATGTAACGAGGAAGAAACAAAGGCTTGGAGGCTCGAAAAACGTTTCGAGCGTGTTCCTGTTCAAATACATATATACGATCTGGTATTTCAAACAGACTGAACGTAAAAGCGTAAATAATTACTAATTCATACTTGTCCGATATTTTTGTGTTGCCATACGCATGTAGTTTTATATAATAATATATTATGCTTTACGATTGCATTTTTTTATTTTGTATGTTTTTTTTTCGTTTCTTAGTGCTTATTGAAAACAACTCACCTTTTATTTTAATTTGTGATTAATTTTTATCTCAGCACAACTAACAAACTCAAATTTTTGAGAAATTTCCGTTTTGAAAAATAGTTATGTATAAAAATCTTTGAAAAATTGTTCAACGATTAGTCTAATCATTCCAAAAAGTCCATTCTAAACAAGAAGTTTTTTTTTTTTAACGTATGTACGTATTGATTTTTGGCATAAGTTTTGTAAGAAATTATAATCCATTTTATGAATTTTAAAGCTTATGCGATCATGAGCAAATTCTTCGTTTTATTATTTTTTATACCACGATAGCGGCTCAACGCCAAGTAGCAACAAAAAGAATTCAAAAGAAAAAACAAATAATTATTATAAAAATTTTTTCAATCAATTTTGAAAATCATTCACAATATTTTTCGTCATTTAAGATCAATAATTTCTATTACTGTTTAGTGAAATAGTAATTTCGTTATGTCGATATGCTGAATATAATAGAAATTGGGTGTCGAACAAAATTATTTCATTTAGTGTGGAAGCAAGCCTTTGCATTGCAAAGCTAGGATTTCATACATATGAAATTTTCAAGGATCTACGAAAATACAAGCTACATCTATAATTCAAATTTAGTCCATAAAATTAATTACGCGTTTTCCACTACGCAATTTCTATTATTTTCAGCATAATCGATCGAAACGATTAATATATTAATAATTGGTATTGATGAATAGAACATAAAGTGTTCCCACGAGAACTCGTTGAAAGAAATGATTGAAATAATCATTTAATGGCCACCTCATCGGTTTAATTTGCTCGATTTTTCAGAAGTTATAGATATTTGAAAAAAAAGTCAGAAGATTTTGTCAAATATTCGTGGCCGATGGACGTATTGAAATAAAAATTAATAAAAAATAAAAAGAGGTAAGCTACTTCCAATAAGCACCAACACAGGGCAAAAATTAAACGAAATGAACAATGGAAAAATCAACAAACCGTCAGTCTGACGTGCAACGTCTAGTACGCATTCGTGTAGAAGTAAGAAATATATAAATTTCCGGGGTGATAAATTTTATTCGTACACTCGGAACGCTTCATCCCCGTCCCAGCGAAAGTCAGACCAATACTATAACTTATACGACTATTTATTTATTCCAGGTACTGGTGGTTAATGTAAATTTCCAAATTCAATAAAGTGGAACAATATCTGTATTATTAATGAGATTTATACGTTTATATATAAATATAACATTAGTAATTCTACTATTGTACCACGTTATCGATAACTTTATATCTATCCATTAACATAAATATATACATTTAAACAACCAAGGATTATCTGAACACATAGCGTCGCTCACTGGTAAATGATATCGGAATTCATGCGTACAACCTGAACAATATAGAAAACGAAAAAGAATCAACTAAATAAATGAACGCGTTAAATCGTGGTTGTTGGTTCCTTTGGCTTAATAACCATTTATTTATATATGTGAACGTATATATAGAGATAAGAATAATTAGTAATAATTTCTAGTGATTCGGAAAATGTTATAATTCTCCTGTAACGCCAGGAATTATTGCTAATTGGCTTTTTTCTTTTGTAAATAATTGGTAATAATCCCGAGTGCAATACAGATAATGATTTCACGTGAAAATTTTGAATGAAAAATTGGGAAAGCAACATAATTAGCAGATAAAACTAGTAATTTCGAAATATCTCGCACTGTTATTTCGTATTAAAAATAAAACGTACAAAAAAATTAACGCAGAAGCTACTTCGTTTTATCGTAGAATTGCAAAAAATTTCTCGGTCTCGGCAACTGAAACGAGGTATTTACATGGAAAAATGGGTAACAAGAAGTTACTTTATTTCTTGTGGTTTAGGTACGTTAACGAGGAATGTTCTAGTCTTTGAAAAAAAACAGCCACAAAGTAATGCCATTGTGGGAAGGGCAAAGAAGTACAATATTGTGAGAGAAAGAAAAAAACAGAGAATTTGAAACTATATACTGCTATTAACGATGCTCTGTTCTCTATCCTTCAAGATGGAAGCAAGTTGTAATGGATGCATCAGAAGTTTCTGCATTAACACACTAGAAATAAGACATGGGGGGGGGGGGGATATAAATAGTATTTAAAGGCGTTGGGGTTTCAATACGAACTCATAAAATTCTCCTATTATTCGTAACACACACGCGGGGCTGTAACGGATATCAAAGATAAAAGAATAGGTGCACAGAACTCGCAAGAATATAAAAAACAAAGCAAAACATCATTAATTACGGTTCAGTACAGATGATATTTCATTTACCAGGACGAACGGAAAAATATTCCACTGCACGTCTGACTTTCCTTCTCTCTCTCTCTCCCTCTCCCTCTCCCTCTCCCCCCCCCCCCCCCTCTCTCTTTCTCTCTCTCCACCACTCTCATTTTGGTCGTTCTTAAAGAGTAAAAATTTCAATTCACGATGAGAATGTCGGGAGATCGAAAAGACGAAAGAGCGCAAGAAAATGGAGCGAATTTCAAGCAGGAGCAATCCAAGAAAATTTTCGTTATTGTAAAAGGCAAAATGGAATTCGTTGATGAAGATTGAAAATTGTAACGTTAGAAACCTCTCGGCTGGCGGAGGTGAGAGAAAGGATGGATAGTCTTTGTGTAAATACGTGATCGGCGATCTCCAACATGAGAAGAGAAAATCTTTTTACAGCGGTCAGTAGAGAGAAAACTCTGTAGTGCACTACAGTGCAAGAGGCCAAATGCACAAGCGAAAACTTAATGGAATGAAATTTCCTCGATCGTTCTCCTCGGGCCATGAGTTATCTGCTACAGTTCTACACATATATACATAAACGTGTGTGTTTGTGTGTGATTCGTTGCACGACCAGAGGGATTTACCACGAAGGGATCAAGAATTCATGAGGTTTGGACCACAACGTGATTCCATCTCCAGTTTCGTAAAAATATATATCTAATCGTGGATGTGTATGTTTGTATACTTCTCTATAAACACCCTCCCTCTATGTGTACGAGATTTCCACCTTTTATTTTTTCACGCTAATACTCTCCAGGAATTCTGTGCAAAACTAAAATAATTAATTTTTTCCATCGTGTATTTAGCAACGTCAATAAATTGAAATCGTTAATGAGGGGACATCTTCCAGAGAATCTTATTTGAAAATTAAAGTAAAGCGCATGGTTACTATTAAATGATAAGAAGTAATAAATAAATGTTAAGTGGAAAAATACATTTTTCAAATTGATTTTGCAGTAGAGTCTCTTCCCCCTTGCCCTCACTGGTTATACCATTTTCTAGGGTTTCCATTTTGCCCCGTTCTCTTCTATACACATGTCGAAATATGTATATGTCATGTCGGAGATTAACTGTGTAAATCACGACATCCCGAATAAATATAGTAGCGAATCGGCTCATGAGAAGAGAATGCCGAAACATGCATGGACGAATCAAAAGAGTTATGATTTCGATAGCGAATAATGAGAAAAATCTGTAGAAAAATTGAGAGCTAGCTCGACACTTTCTCCAGCAAGTATATTTTCATTGTGATTCTCAAATATTAGACTTTTGAATAAGCTTCCGTCTATCAGTTTTTCCATTTTCATCTTACATAGGCGTTCATGCGTTTCCGTTTGCATTTATTCTGCTGAATAGAACCATTCAAAAAGTATATAGACAGTACACGTTACAAACCAAACCCAATTTAAAGACACACTAGCTTAGCATTATTTCCAGGATAAATCAGTTTCACCTCGGAAAAACTAGTCTATTCAGGTTTGGCTGGTAACGTACATATATTAACGTTACCGGCCAAGCATGCCACATATGCAGAAAACACTATATACATAGAAAAGCTCAAACATTCCTTCATAATTCGTTTGAAAATGGAGAGATGAAAAAATTTAATAAATAATTTTCTATGTGTGTATACCGCCCCCAGCATACGTACGAGTACATCATTCAGAAAGAAATGGAGCAATGGATTGAGAGAAAAAATGAGAAAATCCGTAAATTTATTGATGCCTCAATTTTCTCGAAGTCGTATGAACTCTTTTGTTGAACACTAAATCTCTATAATAATCGATAAACTACAACATCATCATATAATATATTAGAAAAATGTACATACAACTATTAGTAAAACCTAGATTTTGAAACGATGACAAGTTCGTAATACGACGTACAAAATAGGCGAATGGCATCTTGAGAGAGCAATGCGTATTTGAGCTATCAAGCTTATATACTTAATACTATACACTTAATACTATATCCATTGGTGCCCGTGCGGGCTTAAGAATATTACGGCATTCTCTCTTTTACTTCCACTCCGTTTTCGCTCAGGCATCACAAATATTTTCAGCATGGATTTATGAAGGTGAGATCAACCACCTGGGATTGCAGTATAGTAGGAACACTTGAAAAAATGTTCAACTTTCATTGGTGTTTAGCCGGAATTCGGACCCGGGACTCGCGGCGTGCAAGCTCGAGCCCTTATCCACTGGACCAACTGCTCTGTGGTGTGCATTCCCAAACCCGTGTGAGCTAAATTAAAAAAATATAAAAATCAGTCCACGGATCGTACTAAAGCTGACATGAAATCCAACGAAAATTCAAAATGTTTTTTTTTTAACTTTTACATTTTTTCATCGTTAACATTGTTTTTTTCTATTAGTTCTCTGAATACCAAAATAAACAAAAAAAAATACAAAGTTGCTAAATTTTTGTAGCTTAAGGTAAATACTGTACTGCATGCTAGTCAAATGAGTGCTAAAACTTCACAATGTTTTTATACCAAGTTTAATGCACTAATTATACATAGTGAAGGTGAATTTTTAAGATAACATGTCTAATTAACCTAGAAAAATATTAATATCGATACATTTACAAAACCATTAACTAATAGTGGCAAATTTCCATTATATCACATTTTCATTGGGACTTTTCAAAGAATAATCTGTATTTTTTAACCGATTTTAATGCACCACGTCGTATTTTATTCCTCAAGAGATTCTCTACGAATTCACCATGTAGACTTTTTCGAAGTTTATTTGTTTGGAAATTATAGCAATTTGTTTATGAAAGATTTTTTCCGCTAAATAAACAATTGGTTGCAACAGTAGAACGATTAAGCTTAGAAAAAATCTACGTGGTGAATTCGTAAAGGATCTCTTGAGGAACAAAATAAGACGTGGTACATTACAATTGGTTAAAAATCACGGATTATTCTTTGATGAATTCCGATGAAAATGTGCCATCATGGAAATTTGCATTTATCAGTTGATGATTTCGCAAATCTATCGTTTTTTAAAAATTTCTACGTTAATAAGACACGCTGTGGTATAAATCCACAAACATTACGTTCAATTGTGTATTAAGCTTGGTATAAAACAATTGTGAAAATTTAGCACTCATTTGACTAGCATGCAGTACAGTATATACCTTAAGTCTGCAAAAGAAGTTAGGCAATACGAAAATCTATAAGTGGTCGAAAATCGGTGGATGATCAATTTTAAATCACGCTCATTTCAATAATTCTGAGGACAATCGTACAAAGTGCTTCCTCTCTTAAAGATATAAATTGAGGATGATACTTTTTTTTTACTCGGTTTACTACGAAATATATGCTCAGGATACTTTTTCTTTCGTTCGAACCAGAATTATATTAGAGAGGAGACAAAAAAGGTTTCATTTTTCATACTTCATCGTTTTTATGTTCCGATACTGTTACATACATTATAATAATGTGTATGTATGTATGTATGTATGTATGTATGTATGTATGTATGTATGTATGTATGTATGTACTTCTAGCTAACGTCAACGTTTTTGCCTCCAACGCGGAAGTGACGAGACATGGCGTACGAATCGTATTCGAAAGGATATTCACATGTGCACGTACACACAAATACGCATAATCGATTCACAGTTGTAGGTATGGGTAGAATCGATGCCCGAATAAATCGACAACGTGATCAGTAAATGGAGTAGAAAAATATCTCAAGGTATGAAAAAGCGAGACACATATCAAAATTCGACGACATTATAAAAGAATGGTATTGAAGTTTTCATCGTTGGAATACAACGAACAATCTTTTTTTGGCAATCAGCAAACATTGCAAATTTTTGGGCTCTGCCTCAAAAAAATCAATGTTGTTGCATTCCAACGACCCAAATTTCAGCATCACGTAGAAAAACATTTTTCCATATATGAAACAATTGTATTTACACAAAACTAAATCGACTTTACTGTCAACTCTTTCCGGTACACGAACGAATGTCGAATCTACTGAAAATTTTCACTATATATACATTGTTGCAACGCGACTTACGCCTTGCCTATTTTTTTATATATAAGCGTCGATTTTGTACATAATGTAATTGCAGCGTAGCGGAATCCTCGGTCACTTTGGGGTTTCCTTTAGAAAACCTCTCTTCACGTTTATAACGCCTCGAGGCCTACTCGATCCGGGACATTCCCATGAGCGGATTACCTCGGGCGCATTTTTCTCCTGTTTATAGTTTAATGGGGGGGACACTTCTATTTTTTTGACACGTGAATATCACATATGCGCCAATTAAGGCACGAAACTCGGCCCACGCTTACCTTACGCTCGTCCTTATCATAGAAAGGCGGAAAACTTTTCACGAAATTTCACTTTCCTGCTCCGTGCTCCTTTTTCTCCTTCCCTCTCTTCCGATTCGCTCACGCTACGACTAGTTGATCAATCAAGATTACTTATTATTTTTGCGAAGGAAGAGTACGTGCCCTTCTCCAGTTATTTTTTCTCAACGCATGGCAGATTCACGGAGAGAATATTTCTTCAAAAATTGCTATGGTACCATCGTGACTGGGTATTACCTCATCACTTTTGTGGAGTTTTACCCGAAAACATAGTAATTTTTGCCTTTATTCAAAATCAAAAATTGTAAATCACGGATTTTGCTCGGAGAAGAGCGTAAAAATTTGTTTACTGTAGAGCTAATTTTAACAGGAAACATTGTAAAATTTATTGCATCTTCCAGCACAACCGCCTGTCGCCGTTATTGATACCGCGATGAATTATATTTTACAATGTAACATAGTAAATATTAATTCGTTCTATATTTATTTATGGATTCTAGTGCTATCATAATTAGTACTATATCAACAGTGAAAAATTGCAGTGGGACATAGTAAAATTTTGAGCGTAACTGCGCGATCATCGATAATACCGTGCTATTGTTCGAAAAATGACCATGATACATTGTAGAATTATGAGCGTTCGTGCGCGATCACTGGAATCGCCGTGCTACTGTTTCAAAAATTACTATGGTACATTGCAAAATTTTAAGCGTTCGCGTGCGAGTGCGGAAATCGCCGTGCTACAGTTCAAAAGATTATTATGGTACGTTCTAATATTCCGAACGCCCGCGGCTGAGTACGGAAATCGCTCGGCTACTGTTTGCAAAATTACTATAGTACGTTGTAAAATTTTGAACAAATAGATTTATTTCGACGGCTTTGTCCTAAAATTAACGTCAGTCTTGAAAATTAACGCCAGTCGCCATTGAACAGTGGCACTTAACACACGTGTGCGAGCGTTACTCGAAAACGTTCACATTACTGAAGTGACGATATTTTGTTGCATCCATAATCATGTGGACGAGTGTCACTCGCTAGAATTTTGAAGACGTGAATTGTTTTCGCACCGACGATCGTGCAGTGTCTTTTTTGGTGTATTTCGCGGCCTTGTCAAGATCTGGAAAACATTTTTCATCAAAGCTGAACGCTTTTTTTGAAGAATTTTTTTACCTTTGTTTGTTGTCATGTTTCTCATCAAGAAGCCTGTTGCAGAGAATAAAGTATTTTTATTATGGAAATTATTCACAGTCTTATATTTATTCCATCCCTGCAATCCCTGAAAAAATAACGAACCAAACCTCGATCGGAACCGATTTAAAAAAAAGCACATATCCATACGCAAATATTATTCATATAAGAAAATTGGAATTTTTTCCTATTGATACATCGCAAAATTTCGATTGGAACATATGGAAATTTTGCACGTCGTACATAATAAAATTTCGGTAGGTGCGCTTTATAATATTTCGCGGGGGTCACATAGTAACATTTCGGTAGAGGCACGTTGTAACATTTGAGAGAAATACATGGTAAATTTTCGAAGCAGCTACATGGTAACTTTTCACTGTCTCGCAATTTACTTTTTCATGAATGGAGGATCGATTTTTACCATGCTCTTACTCTTCGAAAAATTACAATGTACTTTGTAAAATTGAATAATTATGACGACATGGTACCCGGCTACTATCGTACCACAGTAATTTTTGAAGAAATTTTCTCTCCGTGTTCATTCAGAACTCGCGAAAGCAAAAAGGCACACCCGACACACTTTGTATTTCAAACATTGTTGTTGTTTAATTATAATTTCAATAAATATAAATGTTCAAGCTGTAATCTACGGGGCTTCTCAGTGCAACGACATTTGTTTATTTATAAATCATTGAAATACTCACTTTCCTGTAAAAAATCGAGTGGGGTCGCATTGTTTATCAATGACACGAAAATACGTATTTTATATCAAAATAAGAACGATAATACATAATAAATAATTATGAATGATAATAACAGTAATAATTATTTTATATTTGTTATTTATACAAAATACTGCAAAATCTTTATCAATTCTTTTGATTTGAGCTTTTTTCCTGATGAATATGAATTTGGAATGAAATGTTTCTTTCAACGGCTCATGTGTCGGAGATATTTTTGTTTCGAGGAAACGCACTTTTTGAGTCTGAGTTTTTACGGGGTCCGTCCGAATGGATAAGTACCCCATACGATGAGTATCGAAGAGTGACAAAAGACAAAGAAGGGGAGTTAACCGATACGATTTTCGGCAGACGTATCAGTTTTGTCGGTGGATTCCGCCATTTTATCGTTCCACCACTCGTAAAAGCGTTCAAATCCACATTTATTGCTCGCACTGTTATCGCGAGGTGAAATAAAAGCGAAAAAAGAGGGAAGAGAAAAAAGTGTTCCCAACGACAAATAGATCGTTTGATTTATATGAAACCCAATTTCTTTCCATCTCTCTTGCTCAGGCGGCATTCTCGCTTTTTTTCGGCCAGCTTTTATTCGCGCCCGAAACGTCACGTCGAAATGCCAGGTATCGCTTGGACGATTATTTGTAGTTTTCGTTAACAGAACGACGAATAAACGAAACGAAAGCATTCGATATTCACATGTTTCTCGACTCCGACTTGATATTTTTTTTTTTTTTTTCATTTTTTATTTATTTTGTTATTTTATTATTGTCTTTTTTTCGTACAGATCTGGTCCCCATGTATTTTATAGATCGATGCATATAGCCGTTATATACAATAACGTATTTTTTTTTCTTCTTTTTTCTCCTTGCCAATGTTAAATCACAACAGTGAAGCGAATGTCACTTTTTCGATATGTAGTTTTGTGTGTACGATATTTTTGTGCACGAGTGAGAATCGTAGAATCCTCTTTGCCCATGGATCGAGAAATATACTTTATTCACGTAACAAATGCACTCACCGAATAATTTTTTTTTTCAATTTATCTCGTTTTTTATGTTGTTTTTTTTTTTGTTTTCTATGGAATACCATATTTGACAAAATTTTCAATATAGCAGAATGACCAAGTGAACTCTGTACCTTTACGGCAGCGAAATAATACGGGAGAAAGCTTTTTACTCGTTCAAATAAATTCTGGCACTCATACATATATATAACATTTGTTTCAATCCTGAAAAGCTGAAATCCTGTCAGCGTTATATTGCCGTTATCACTAACTATTTGTGAAATAGATACTCATCAAGAATATCGATTCGTTCTATTTTTCGATAAAAACAATTAACTGGATTAATACCATTAAGAAAAAGTTGAAAATTTTATGCCCTTATTGCTCAAATATGCATTGTATTGTTTTTTGATTACGCATTTCTACGATATTTATTCTGAATCATGCCTATTTGTATATAGTGACTAATACTGAAAGTATTCTCATATTACTTTCAATTTTAAATATATGAATTGTACAAGAGCGTAAAACCCCAACATTTACTGCTAATTCGTTATTTACAAGAATTCGTATACCATGAATTCGACTCAGTCATCAATAATTTCTAAAATGTAACAAATATGTATCAAGAGTTAGCAAAATTCAATAGGGAAGCTGCAACTAATGATACATTCAAACTTCGCTACTAAAGAATATAACAATCTATATAGCCTGTGAATTATAATATTAAGAGAATTTACATGGTGCTTGTTACGATTTTGTATTACAGAGTTTCCCATATGCATTTACCATTAATGTCCTAACTGTAGATACCATGTAAAAATGTTCCAAGCTAAATAATTTCGGAATAATATTCTAATCAGCTTTGCTCTATCTCTAACCGCAATTTCATGCGGTTAAATTGAAATTGGCTCAACTTTAATTATTAGCAAATCATCATCAAACGAAATGCGACTAAGAAACAGTGTTAGACTTCTCCATTCAAAATTCAGTTCCGAACTTATGCTTTCATTATTGACTAACTCGAATCCTTCTGTATATGGGCTTTGATTATAGTCATATGTCTATAAAATGCATAGAACGAAGCATTGTACTCTTCTGCCTGGAGGACACACTAATAAGCTAAGTTCGAAGTTAAGCTCTTGCATCCGGATGCACCCGTACGTGTGCATTTATGCATATGTGTAAGAAGTATTCGCAAATGATGTCTGTCAAAGTTAGCGAAGCTTTTCAAGCAGAGCTTGCCGGAAAACCATAGTGGAAAGCGAGGAAACGCGATACAGAATAATAGACCGTAAACATGACATGGACCATCGTTCGCACGCGATTCACTTCAGCCGTATGGTTTCCAGGGGGGAGATAAAGAGAGGGAGAAGAAGAGAGAAATTACAAAAGACTTGGAGAAAGAGGAAGAAAGTGATGGAGGAATGGTGAAGAAACGGCCGGTAGTAATGGAAAAGCTCTCGTGGTTTCTACTTGGTATCTTGAATAGACGTTGTCTCTCGTAAATCGAAGAATGAAAAGTGAGAAAGATGATGAACGTGCTCGAGAACTTCTACCTAGAGTTACGAATCTTCGAATGCCCTCTTCTTCCCACTCTCTTTCTCTCTTTCTCTTTACCTTTCGCTTTACTAGTATCCGCCCTTCTCATTCTCTTCATGCACAAAAGTCAATAATATACGTATAGACCATCGCACCGGATTTTCAAAGTGCACTTTTGCAAGACACTGCTTGAAAGATTATTAAACGAATCGGATATGTACCAATTAGTGATATAGAGGAACAAGGATAATAAAATAGGTGAAATTCATAAGGAAATTGGTATCTAGGCCGAATTGAAGTTTACAAAAGTTAAAGTACATCGTTGAAACACAAAGAAAATCTACGTTTTATGTTTTCCGTAGGTATGTTACAAATAGTAGTCAAATTTTATTTGCACATTTAGTTTGTCGATCTTCAAGGAAACCCTAAAAAAGCGTTACCAACCAAATCGAACTGAAAACCTCAATCGAAACAACCAAATTTTAAGCGAAAACAGAATGTCGCTTTTTTACCATTTTCCAACATTTTTATGCAGATATGGCCCACGAAAGTTCGAACAATTTGTGTTCAAATTGATCTCTAAGACAGAAGGAGAAAACTAAGTATTGGAGACTCAATTGTACGTTAACGAAAAATGTGAACCATTAAAACTCTGAGAAAGACTTCGTTCGAATTACGAAAAGCCTTTATAAAAGCATAAACGACAGAATGCGATTAGTAATCGTTAAAATTCTGATGAAATATAATAATTATTTAACAGCCCCATTTTCAAATACTCATTTCAAAACAATGACTGCATATAAACAACTGTGACGCGCATATGGTAACTATAAAAAAAAAGATCGTTGATTCAATAGCATTTGATGTTATAGGAAGATTTCGTTGATTCAACCGCAGTGTTCTCGATAAGAACGAATGTGCGGTTTGATCAGAAACTAACGTATTGGTTTAATACTGTGTAATACAGTGATGATTATATAATATCATTGGCACCCGGTAATGAGATATGTGGTTGATCGAACGATTTTTTCCCTATGTGTAATATTGGAAAACGTATATGGAAGGAAAAATATATATATAACAATCACTATAGTAATGTTACCTATTAGTAAACTCTGACTGTTTTCAACGAAAACCGTAATTTTGCCCTCAATTACAAGTTAAAATATCGTTAAAATGGATTAAAAAAAATACTATTATTCAAAAACCATATTTGATTAGAAAAGACTTCGAAAGACATTGAAACCACCGATTATTTATCAACACCGCGAGTGACGTTGTACAACGTAAAATGGTTAATTTTAACAAGTTCCAAGCTCGTGTAAGCGTGAATTCTAGAGTTGATGCGGTTAGCGCCATGTCCGTGCACTGTGTAACATTAAAATGATGTAAAATGAAATTTCGAGCGCTCGCGCGCGAGTACTAGAATTGCTGTGCAAAAAACAGTTTATTAGATAATAACTGAAAATATATAAATTTCAATCAAATCGTAAATCTCTCTCTTTCTCATACTTTTTCATTTTTCTCTTCGATCTTGCTATCGGCCGAGCGGAAATAAAGTCGGAAATCTCATTCGACATATCTGAGTGAACGAACCCGCTCGATAGCTTGGTCGAACTATGTATAGCATCGCAGAATAGTGGACTAAAAGAGAGAAAGAATGAGAAGGAGAGAGAGAGAGAAGACCAACCGCGGAACGTTTTCCGCGGTGACGCGAGCAGTTAATTCAACCCCTGGTCACAGCTCCGAGTGCACTTCGATGTCGAGCAGATTATCAACTTGATACCACCGCAATTCCATATATATATGTACGCATAATATTATGGTACGTTTGAACGAAAGTGTATAAGTGCGATATAAAATATTTTATGAAAATACAACAAACGACGCGACGTGAACCTCGCCTGAGTTTTTAAAGCAATGACGATGTGATTAAAGGGTATCATCCACTTCCACAAATTTTTTCAATTTGACAAATAAAAAAAAAAGTCACACCGTAAATCTCAAACACTGCACATGCTTCAAACTAAAGTAATGCCATTTAAATATAAACAATAAAATTGTGGATGTACATTTTTTCTACGTGTTAAAAAAAATATCCCTAAGTTCAATCTTTTATTGTACGCTTTAAACTAATTTTTGTTCGTTCGTAGGACAGAAAATGGATGCCATTTGCGGTGAAAAAATTGGAGCAAAATGTGAGTTTCTGATGTTTGAATTTTAGTGGCTTTTAGAGTACTGGGTTTTTAACGATGGTGTCAAATATTTTTGTTATATCACTCGGAGAGCGAGAGAGACGTCATTAAATTGGCTAAAAAAATTAAGAAATATCAAAAAATAACTCATGCGACTACTCATGCGTTACGACATCAATCGACAAAGTGTAGACGAGTTATCTATATAAAAGTATGAAATTGGACGTTAAGAGTTATTTCTCATTGTGATTTTGTTGTTTAATGTTTTAAGTCACTGCATTTAAAGAAGCTTTTAAAGCGTTTGAATTACGCTGGAAAAAGAGAAATGAGAGAAAGAGCTCAATGACTAGAGTTTAAAGAATATTCTCGCGATCGTTCATTCTTTCATTCTCCCTTTTAGAGTCATAGAATTCTCGTTAATCCGTCATATTTCATTGCACAGTGAAACACAATAAATCATACTCGATCTACCTCAATCACTCGTGTCCGGCATAAAAAAATTGTATTTCATGCGAACAATTGGATTATGTACCTCAGGATCGTCAATTTTCATCATATATCCACCTGTCCAAGATTTTTACGTGTGTACCTCTGAATTTACACGATTGATACAACAGCAAAACAAAAAGTAGCTGCAATAAAAAAAAATAAAAAAAAAACACAAGAGAAAAGGTAACGTCAACTTTGATTTGAATTGAGCACAATCACAGGACATGTGCAAAAAAAACAACCAGAAATATTGCTGAACCTTTGGAATAAAATGTTTTCATTACGAGTGATAAATTTGAGAGGTGAATGACATCATTGAAAAATATCGTACGAAACTCTTTCTACGTGATCAAAAAATAAAAAAAAACATATACATCAAAAATGGTGTTACAAAAAGTGCAGTTCTAACGACAAACAAAACAAAATTCAATCAAAAAGTTATCTGTCAAGGGGTTATAAAGTTTTTGACACCATTGATAACATTTTTAACGCACTTTTTCTATGTGGCTGTTACAAATTAGCTCTCAAATTGCCCCCTATTATTACCAATCCGAGTGACCAAAATCACTCGGCACTTTATACTTATTTTCACTCATATTTCACAATTCTCTTTTAAATACAATAATTACAGTTTCTTCCCTTGGAAATTTATGTCAGTGCAATGGTTGACAGTTGTAGGTTTTTGGAAAATATCAAGAACTTTCTGAATTTATACGACAAATCCGAAATTTTCGATTCTTGATTATTGTTTGGGATAACAATTGATAATAACATGTTTTTATCAAAATTTAGTCCAATTTATGAATGTTCGTTGAGGGCGTTATTCATGCGACCATCTGATACTGTCGGCAATACAACAACTTTACTCATAATTTCTCTACTCTTAAATAAATCTATGATAAATATCTTCATTCCAAAACATCTTTATTCATAAATATATCTATGTTTAAATAACTCTGTGGATAATAAACTGTACTCTTAAATAACTTTATTCTAAAATATCTCTATTCATAAATGTGGTCAAAAAATTCCTCTTCAAAAATATATCTATTCATTGACATCTGCAATCTGAAACAACTCTATTCATGAATAGAGTTGTTTCAGATTGCAGATGTCAATGAATAGAGATATTTTTGAAGAGAGATTTTTTGACCATATTTATGAATAGAGATATTGTAGAATAAAGATATTTCAACTTAGAGATATTTATAAATAGAGATGTTTTGGAATAAAGATATTTATTATAAAGTTAATTAAGAACGAAGAAATTATGAATAGAGTTGTTGTACTGTCGATACTGTCCTCCGCGAAAGAAATGCCTCAAAATATATAATTCCCCATTGCTTTTTCGTTATCGCATTCCTGGACCATCAAATGGAAAAAAAATTATGCAATTCAGAGCTAAAAATTAGAAAATAATTTCGCTAATAATAATAATTGTGTTAATAGTTGTAATGGATAATACATAAAATAAAATATATGTTAACAGAGAAATTATATGAGATGAATGATATTAGAAAGCAATCATTTTTCGATTGCGACTAAATTAAACGGTTCAAAAGTTAATTAGCTTCTTGGGAGTTACGTTCAGATTGTGATTGAAAATAAAAATTTCTCGATTTTTCACGTCATCGAAGCGATAGAAAACGGTTGAGGGGGGAGGTGGAGAATAAAAAAAGAGAAAGGGCTAGAAGACGAGCTTCACTAACCGCAAGGATGGGATGTAGTTGTTAACGAGGTTTGAAGGGGCCATTTAAACACTGCAGTTAATTTACGGGCCGTGGGGCAAGTCCTTACGTCTATCCAATTATCCCCATTCCTTAATCTCTAACTCCCTCTCCCTCTCTCGCTCTCTCCCCCTCTTTTCCTTCTCTTTTCCCCTATCTGTCTTTTTTCGTTCTTTTTCTTTCTCTTATTCACTTGCGAATAACAACCCCCGCTAACAGCAACAACCCTCGCTGTTGCTTTATCCCTCCCAACCCGTTCGTCACCATCTCGCCAGCCTCTCGCCATGTAAAATGACAAAAATGTGTATAAATCGCGCAATTCGCAAAATACTCACCGTGTAAAAAATATGATAAATGTACGACTTTCATAAACGTGTATATCTCAAACTTAAAAAATTATGAACTACTTCTATGATGAGTGATTATGAAATTAATTTTCGTATATTACGCAACTTCGTAAATTTAATATGCGCGTTTTATTTCCGTCAAAACGAATGTACTTTGTTTTAGATTCAATCTTAGTTTTGTGATCGCAAAAAAATTGAAACTGCTTACTTGAAAAAAAAAAATAATAATTCGATAAATTAATCGAATAGTCTTTGTTAGTATAAAACTCAATCACAAAAAAATTAGAATCAAACACGTCTGAAACATCACAGAAATATTTAGATACAATTTTATTGTATAATGAGATGTGTATGAGATTACAAAATTTTCAAGACAAATTATAGCTTTGGGGTTGTTTTATCCGAGAGCAAAGAGCAAACGTGTCTTCTTTTTCTTCTTGTTCACCAAAAATGAGTGAGAAAAGACATCAATCTTTTCCACCTACCTCGAAGAGTACTTTTTCATGTTTGTATTTTCCTTCATTATTAATCTCCATATTAATTTCGTTGAAAAACACACCGCTTATAAGTTTTCCAAAAAACGACGAGTGTTCTTAAGACTCGAAGTATACGATTTTTTTGGAACTCAAGCTCGTTGGTATTAAGTAGCTCATAAATATTTGTGATGTTGAAGCTTGCATCGTTAGAATACAACGAAATTGTGTTTTGTTATCGCATTTATTCTTCCTTGCAGATTTAGACTATTAAAACTTTGACAATTTATTACTTGCGTGAGAAAACAATTTTTTTCTGTTGCAACAAATCAATTACTTCAAATATTGTCTATTTACAGAAGTGCGAAATCGATGAATAAAAAAAAAAGCGAAAATAATTTTCGGTACCCACTAACGATGTAAATGTGGATATTCTAAAAACTATTGTCAGGACTGTACGCGCAATACATTTTCTACACCACTGATCCTTTAATCAGTCGAGCATCGAATGCACCCAATTTCAATCGTATAAACGAGGAATCAGTGAAGCTCATTCATTAGCCCGCTTATTTCACGTTTGTCGCATCGATAATTCGGAACGAACGATTGTTGTAAATACACGAACAATTCCGATGATAACTATTAAAATTCCAGTAAAACGTAGCATACGAGATAAATCCAACCAATTTTTCAAATGAAATGAAACATTTCATTCATTTCGTTTTACCGATGTCAATTATTCGAAAAATATCGATTTTCACACGGGTGTTCATGAAACGCTCGAAAAATATATCCGTAAATATCAGAAGCATGTTTCTGTTTAACCCTTGACACTTTTCAGTTTTTAAACCTGAATACTTCCGCCAAAAAATGAAGTTATTTGACACAAAAGTAAAGTTTTGAAAACTAGAGAGTCAGAGCTATAATCCGAAAGGAAATGTTTACTCCTACGATAATTACGAGCGCCACAATGGGCTTTAGAATTCTCTTGGAAAAGTGCCCCTGCTGAGAATCGGAAAAAACTAGTATAACCTGTCAAAGATTAAATGTTTTTGTCGAATTGCTTCATATGATTTTCACCGTCAAATTAGAAATAAAATTCGATTTTTTATTGTCATTTGAATAATCATTTTTTTCTGGAGTATTTGGCGAAATGTGAAAAAAGAGTAACCAGAACCGAGAAATCAGAAAAATACTGTTCGTTATTACATTTTTTCCAGGTCAAACATTTCTTTAGCCATATAACCTAAATAAAGGAATCATTTGCGATATCGAGTAAAACTAAACTAAAACGTGTCGAGTAGAACTAAAGTAAAACGTATCGTAGATTAGTTTTATAAAGCGGATGACAATAAACACATGATTGAAGAATAAAATAATTTTTTTTCAAACTTCGCTCCCTTCAGTGAAGAAATGAATGAAAAAAAAAAATTAAATATAGAAAAAAACCGTCATTACCTCGTACGAAATAATCCTCATTAAAAAGTTTCATCATACATTGAAGTTCACGGAGAATAATCCTCTTTTATTTTCATTGAGATCTTGTCATGTCTTCTTTTTTCAGCAATAAGTATCAAGCATAAGTTGTAGACACCAAAAATTACATCACACTGCACTACTTCGAGCACTGTTTGTTCACAATAAAAAAAATAAAAAAACGGAAACCGAACAACTGTTCAAAAAAAACAATACTCCGAGCACTTTTTTCCAGGCGGTATTTATAATGCACTCACATTACCATGAACGTCGTTCAAAATCATTATGTTTATTCCTGGAGTAACGTGTGGCGAGAATCCATGAAATTAAAACGTTTATATTCAATTGCATGACACTATATAGGATTCATAAATCCTTCACTGAGATTCCGATCAATTTAAACACTCGCGAAATCCTTAATGACTTGGGAGCAATGTAGTGTTCCCCGGTGAGTTTCGACGAGAGAGCGTATCGATAGAGAAGAAAGGTTTGAACGCGAGAGCGCGTGGTAGTTACTCGCATTCACGAGAATATCGTTCGAAACTTTGATTATCCTTAACACAAGTGCTCACAAATAGAAGAGTATTACGTGAATTAAGCACAGATCACTGCTGAGACGAGCACATTGTCGATTATCGCAAAAACGTTCGAGCCGCAAAACGAATGGATTAAAAAAAAATAATTAAGAAAAATAGGAGCGGAGTAGTTTAGTGATAAGAAAAAAAGAAGTTGTAGCGGCGAAAAATTGTACTGCACACAGTGTATGACAGAAAGCTCGTGGCCGGCATTCGCGAGTCGACTGGCGTCTAAAAACACCACTCTTGCGACGAGATTCCCCCTCCTTCTCTCCCCTCCCCCGCCGCTTTTGGCGTTGCTGCGCCCACGGAATGCTTGAAAATCGTAGCTACCCCTTCTCTTCATACGACATCAGCATCTTCACCCTTTACCCCACGCGGACTATACCGTTTCTCGCATGTAAGCCACCCTCACCGTGCAGGCACGCACACACTCTTCAACTCTCGGTTGTGTACTAACATTACGTTCGTTCCTCCTTCCGTTTCTCCCCTTCATCCCCAGCCGCCCTTTTTCGCCCCCCGCCCCACACGCTTTTGCCACCAGCGCTCGCTGCGCCGCGAACTGTTCGCCACTTCTACACGAGCGCGCATACGGCGCCCTAGCGGCGACGACGACGCGACGTTATATTCACTATCGGCGCATGCGTCTCCGCCCTAGATTTCGTCTCGCCTCCTGATTTTTCGTAATAAAAACGTTTGTCTTCCCAAGTAGCTTGGCTCACGTATCTCAACACCTAGAAACTTCTCTCTTTCTCTCCCTCTCTGTCTCTCTCTCTCTCTCTCTCTCTCGCTCTTTCTTTCTTTTTCCGCACTTCGTTTATTCACTGTAACATTTTCCACCCCGTACTTGTATATATTGCGGTACTTTACTATCTCAGCCAATATAAAACTAAAATCTCACGTGCGCGCTTCTTTTTTTCCCCTTATTCCTTTTGACCCATGTGACACCGTCTCAAATTCGAGTATTCATATATGCTCTCTGTGACAACTACAGAGACGTTATGGCTTTTTTTTATTATAAGGAAATGGTGCCCCGAATGATTCCGCTGAGGGAGAATTCAATTTTAGATAGAAAAGAAAATTATTTTCGTCCAACACAATTTGTTTTAGACATTGCATGTAGTTTTCCGTTGACAAAGGTCAAATAATCTTATCAACGTGACTTTTTCATCTTTTTTTTGCTAAAAGTCTGTTAAAATTAACCCTCGATCACACGTGCCAAAAAAATTGTAAATTTTATAATCAACTTTAGGAGCTTTTATCACACCGTGAGTTAAATCATTACAAACACATACGCTCTGCGAAACACGATAGAAATGAAAATTCCAGAAATGTATCATTTACCATTTTTTGGTTATTAATAAAAAAAGAAAAAAAGCGACATTTTGCTCTTGACGCATGTAACGGAGGGTTAATGAGAAGTAAAATTTCAAGTAATCTTTTAGTAAATCAAATATTAACATGAGAATAAACCACTTACAATGGTTCATTTTTATTTACACTTAAAGTGTTGGATTAAGTAGAAGCTAGTACTTTACGTTGATAGAAGAACGAAAACGAAAATGTCTCAAAATTCCCAAATACGCCATCGTTTTTCGTCTCTAATGCCATTCCGATCTTGGCTGACAGCAAACAATAACATTTCGTTATTCGGTAATGAATTCATCAATATTTGAGTAAAAACACGCCACAAAACCGGTTATATAAATATAATACTTAGGAAATACATTTAAACAAATTTAATGACCCTTACATCAGTACACGAAATTTCAATGATAGTTTTGTTGTCAGTATGTATCAGAACGGTGCTGTCAAAATGTTCAGTTACATCACAGCAAATTATAGAAAGTGAATTTACCTAGTTAGGTAACACAATCAGGGACGCCGAGGCGGAAAGGGATCAATTGACCCAAAGGGATCATTATCGACCCCTTTCCCCTAATATGTCTAACTATAATAGAATTTTGGTTGGAGTCACTGTAATGGAACATTGAAATTTGTTGCTGGTTCACGCCATCTACAAGTTAAATAACCAGCATGGCTGGCTATACTTCTAGTAGTGATCGAAAAAAGGTCGCGTAATTTACAATTTGGAATTCTGGAGGTGATTTTAAAGAGAGAGAGAGGGGGAGGGGGGAGAGAGGGAGAGGGAGAGAGACGGAGAGAGAGAGGGAGAGAGGGGGAGGGAGAGAGAGAGGGGAGGGAGAGATTGAAAAAATGTATTAAAAAAACTCCGAAAAACCTACTTTTTTCTTTTAACTTCGATTTTATGAGCAGAGATCCCAAAATCATCTTAAACCGGAAATTCATCTTAAAAAATGCTGATATGAAAAATTTTCTAATATAGGCTGACGATGCGGATAAAATCACGGACATAGTTAGTACTTACACAGAACCGTGTCAGAATTGTTATAAATATTAGCTCATTTCCAATGTTACAAAATACTCAACATAGCTTTGAAACAATGAACCTTTATCATCTGCAAAGCCAAATTTCACAACTTGACGAGATTTTGTGTCTACTATGCTGAATTGAAATTTTGGATAACAATTGTTGCGTGTCCATAATTTCCAATGAGTTGCATAGAAAATTTGCACGAATAGAAATATGTTACCATTTTTAAATGAAAAGGTGACGTGAATTGCCACGTATGTAAACCCGAAAACCGTCATATTCGAGTACATAAGAGTGCGGCAGGGCTCGCGTTGGCTGTTTTTTAATTCTTGGCGTCGAGCCGCCACCGCAACTCTTGATATATATACGTGCATTTAGAAATATGGCTAATATATTTGCTAGGATCTTGACGTGCCTTCTCCAATTTAATTTCTCTCCGCTAAGCACAGAAACTCCGGAAACTCCGGGGTGTCATCGCGTACATGTACAATTTAACATCGTAGGACACCCTCGTTACGTGTCATATACGTATGACACTCTTCGCCTCCCATCCCTAACTGCTCTTCACACGCATGCACAAACACTCGACGTTTACACACATGGAGGATCGCCGTGCTAACGTTCTCTGACGTTTTCACTCGCGATGTCTAACGAGATGTGTTAGGTTACCTGGATGCACGCTTGCGTGCACTTACTATAGCAATCCCAGTGACATATATACATGTGCCTTGTACGCAGTGAACGCTACAAATGATACAGACACGTTTCGTGTTCAAATCTCTCACAGCATGTCACACAAACGACCAGAATACGTACGATTTGCGTAGAAAAGCACCGATACTGAAACATCAACGCAACATCTTCATACAGGAAGACGCGGTTTGTTTCACAAGGATATTGCACACTTACATCTTGCTATCTTCAGATATTCACATTGTTTATGCTAACTTGTCTTCTACTAGATTCACACTTCTATGTTGTTACAAATAATGAAGGTGGACAATATTTTATTGATGCAAATATACAATTGATCAAGACAAGCACATTTGTCCTCTTGGACATCTGTCATCAGACTCTCATGTTCTTCTCCAATCACCGTCAACTCTTTTATTTCACAGATAACTCGATAGCTACTCGTTACACTATTCCCCTCCATCAAGAGTTGTCGTCCCGACAATTATTTGTTTATATTTAACGTGCTTGCCATAGCCGATTACCAACTTTATTAACGATTTTTTTTTTTTTATACAAATAACATTGTCTTGACATTTACCCGAGTCCCGAGGGAAAAACTATGATAGAAAACCCTGGGAAGGAGCGATGTGTACAATTAAGCTTTCACATAATCTTATCTTAATTATTTGAATATTGATGCATTTTCTTCTTAAATCTTCTGTTATCCCATTTTCGGCGTCGATCTTCCTAACGGTACAGTGTTCTCTCCCTTGAAAGAAAGAAAAAAAAACAAAAACAAACAAAACCAAGCAAAAAAAACTGAAATAATGTGAACAAAATAACAAATAACCCAATAATTGCTAGCTTCATGACCCAACATTATTCGCATCAACGTCCTGATCATCTATAACTTTTGTTATCTCACAGCATTTATGTCTTCCAAATAGTTTCCACTCAGGGAAAAACGCTATCTGGGTTTATTAATTCAGTCTGGATGTACAACATCGACTCATCTCCGGAAACTTCCAAAACATTACTATCAACACTACCATCATATATTGTGTTGAAATTCCATGTTAATTTTTGTCACATAACATGTTTTAAAGCCCATAGCCAAGGACACAAACAACCTTGTCAAATTTCAACCACGCCCGGTCCGAAATTTAACGGTTGTTTCCTGGACTCTTCGGAAATCTTGAACATTCGAAAATGTTCAAGGTTCCAGCCAAGCAGCCCACGCCTGACGTTGATGCTCTCTGATATACTCAATAATCATGTTCTTCGTATGGAGCCAAACGATTTATATGAACGATTTTGAATCTTCTGTGAGCGGATTTCTGAATTCGATACACGACATCGTTAATTTTAATTTTTATAAAATAAGGACCTTCCTTTATTTAAAGGAATTTCCTTTATTTTTTTTTAATTTATTGAAACTAATGTTCTCGAAGTGTTCAATTCCATAACTAAAATCTAGGGCTGCTTTTACTTTTTCGAAATTTTTGACATTCTCATAACCTAAATCATCAAAAATTTCTCTTGTCGAGCCATATAGAGAAGACAACAGTACGATATCTTTCTTCTCATTCGAGTAATAGTTAAAAAGGTAGAAATCATTTCGAATCGTCTCAATTAGTGTTCCCAAGATTGTTTTTTTTTTTAGCAGAATGCACTTCCTGTTTATTCCTATCCCACTTCTGACACCAAATGTTACAAATAATAAAGGTGGATAATATTTTATTGATGCAAATATATAATTGATCAAGCCAAGCACGTCCGTTCTCTTGGACATCTGTCATCAGACTCTCCTGTTCTTCTCCTCTCACCGTCAAATCTTTTATTTCACATGCAGATAATTCGATAGCTACTCGTTACAATATATAGGTCTTGAAACTACCTCCAATTTCTGTGATGGAAAATTTTACTCTGAGAAAAAATAAAATCATTTATAACATTAATGTCACTGAAAGATAACTCTTTGATTCAACTGTAATTTTAATGAGAAGCATATGGTTCGGAATAGTGCATTTGGTATAACATTAAGGAAGCTCCGTCACGTAGGGCCGGTTTGCGTGGGCGCACGAGCAGAGCCCTTATTTTTTTTTTTTAGTAATTTGCATGTTTGTCATGATACAGTTGGTTATGAACATATTATTGGTAATTTTATACAAAAATTATTAGTTGTACATCGTTAAATAAATACCGTAAAATTAGTACAATTTTATGTTACGATATTGCATAGAGAAGTACGGCAACATCGCAATTCTCCATCTCATTCTCTCCTCTAATTTCCTTGCCGTACTCATGACACCCAGCCGATCGCGGGTCGTCGCGTGTTATTGTGTACAAAATTTTCATTTTTTAAAAGAACTTACAGTGTATTATTTATTGAAAAAATGCATTGATCAAACAGTTCAACAACTCAAAAAGATTTGATTTGATACGTTTACTTTGCTTTAGTAATTTATTAAGATATCTATAATTTTTAATAAACGCTATGTGATACGAAATTTCTAAGATGTCTGTTTACGTTGTAATAAAAATTATTTTTTTATTAATATCGTTGAGATATAGATAACTGGTTTCATTAGTCGATTAACGGACAACACCACTGTGACGGCTTCAAAAAATCAATTTTTTGAAAACCATTTTAAAAAATCTAAAATACTTTTAAGATTGAAATGCCATTGGACCCAGGTCGAAAAAATAATTATTTTTGTAGATATTGAATATTTTGTGGAGCGGTGCAGCGGTCCGCGACGCTCGGGGTCCCAACTTTGAACGCGTTTTTCTCAAAACCACTTTTTTGAGTGCGGCACGCAGCAGAACTCGAGCAATTTTTATCCGATCGACTTCAAATTTTTACTGTATCAATAAAAGTAGATTATCTAGAGAAGTACATAAGATTTTTTCTATATCTCAATAATTATAAAAGTTATAGCCTATTTTCGACGAGAAATTTTGCTCAAAAATCATTCTTTAATTTCAAAGGCGTGCCTATTTTTTAAAAATCAATATTTTCCAAATCCCCATATACTTCTCTTCAAAATATCATATTATTAACGAAAACACTCGGTATTTTTTTTCAAATCGACGTTGAAGAGAGTTCTGCTGCGTGCCGCGAACCACTGCGGAGATGACGCGAGAGCTTCCCCAGCGCCACCATGCGGCGTGAAAAATGTGAAAAAAATGTTTTTTGATACATTAATAAACAAGGAACAAAACCCAAAAAATTTTTTTCGAATATCTCTTTTTTTCCACAAAAAAAAATTCTTGAAAAATGTGAAAACAATAGGGGGTCACAGTGGTGTTATCCGTTAAATTATTTAGTTTATTACGATGAAACCAACTTTTCTACCTATACGTCAATCATAAACGAATTTAAGGTTACGTAGCTGATGATTTAATTCTCGCGCATGCGCTTCTGCGTTATACAGAACACCTAATTTCTGCGACGCTGCCGAATCTTCATACGGTTGCGAAACCTGTCAGAACTTCAAGTATTTCGAGATTTTAACATTAAATATCTTTTCGCATAAGTCGTTGACCCAAAAATTTTTTATCGTATTTGGCATCCTTATAACCTGATCAACGTTACTGTAGTTTTTGTTCAATATGTTGCATGAATGCGAAGATATCACTTAATACAAGTCTTTTGAGGATGACTTTTCCATAAGCCCTGTGTTAAAAATCCCAACTTTAACCATTTTTATCTCTGTTATTTAGTCGTTGAACTTACCTGAAACGTTGCATACGTGAATATGGGTACCTTATCTAACGATATACTTAAAAATTATTTTTTTCTATTGGTAAACTTTTCGTGATGGAGCCTCCTTAATGTGACTGACAGACAGTTCTTTGATTTAACTGTAATTTTAATGAGAAGCGTGGTTCGGAATAGTGCATTTGTTATAACATCAATGTGACTGAAAGACAGTTCTTTGATTCAACTCTAAATTTAATGAGAAGTATGGTTCGATATAGTAAATTTGTTTTTTAATTCATTCTTGTCATTTTTTATTTGATTAAAAATTTTTTGCGGTATTCACGTAGAACAATATTTTCTTCCGGGTCAAAAAACCTCCCTGATATTGAACGAGGTGTAACATGTGCATGCAGGTAATCAATCCCTCTGTGTCACACCCTTTCCAGAAATACAACCACACGAAAAAACGACTTTCTCACGCTTTCGTGGAAAGGAAACAACAATTGAACATTTTCAAATTAAAATTGGTTTTTTGGGAATTAAAAAGAAAAAATGCATTGAATAAAAACCAAGGAATAATGAAAAAGAGATTATCTGAGGCTTTATTGTCAGAATTTATTGCATTTCATTCATAGAACTGCGCATTTTTGTTCTTTTTTGAAAAACTTTGAAAATAAATCATTGATTTTATATTTTTTCTCCAAAATACCACGCCGTATATATTTGTCACTGATTTTCAAAATGCTTGTTTGAGTACGAACGATCAAAATATCGAAATAAATCGAAAAGCATTTTCAATCGACGGGAATCCTTTTCGAAACTCTCGTTTGAATATTTGTAACGAAATCTGCCAGCAAAATATAACGATTTGAAATTTCGAGATCATTTGGTTTTTGAAAATCACGGATCCCAAAGAGAAAGTCATTTTTTCTTCACCGTTTGAAAGGTTGTCTATTTGAAAGAATCAAGACATCAGGATCGACTATGGGATATTATTTTTTTATCCTATCATACATTTTGTGGAATTTTATCAAAAAATTAAATTTACCAGTAATTGTCTAAGTTACTATTAACAATCGTCGATAAAAAAACTTTTCGACAGGTTTGTGTAACATTTAGGAAGTGAAAGAAGATGGAAGTTATTTTCATTGATAGGGTTTCAAGTTTTGTACGT
The DNA here is from genome assembly GCA_963989365.1 of Rhimphoctona megacephalus. Taxonomy (NCBI): domain Eukaryota; kingdom Metazoa; phylum Arthropoda; class Insecta; order Hymenoptera; family Ichneumonidae; genus Rhimphoctona; species Rhimphoctona megacephalus. Next base: position 10,686,497 of record OZ022414.1, on the reverse strand, counting down.
AGCTCATACAAAAAGTACTCGATAGAAAAGCGAGACACAAGTACAAACTCACGACGTCGAGGGCAACGCTGTAATATTCATGAATTACCAAGGCAAATAGGAATAGATTTGTAGGATTGCCCCCGAATTAAATGTCAACGCTGCTATCTCGTTTTTGCGCAATAAAAAATGCATGCTCCCGTGAAACGAATGACAACACAATTGCCGCACCCATTCGAATGGATTTTTGCAGACCTCCTCTGTGCTCGGACGTAATGGGAAAGGTGATTAAAAAAAAAAGACCGATAGACAAAAAACTCATCGTTTTTCCAGGGTGAAAGACTTCGAAAGAGAGATAGAGATGAGAACACACGAGAAAATAGAAGAGAACGATAGCCGGTGTACTTCAATTCTCAAGCGATTTCTCAAGTATTGCAATATACACTTTGAGAGGGATTGAGGAAACGAGGAATATATAGAACGAAACGATATACTGTTGAAAATTTTGGAACTAACCTTTTCAGATCAATTGCTTTTACATGTTGTTGTGATTACGCCACTAACATATACGTCCTTTCTTGTGTTTTGCAGCATGTTGATTATTGACGGCCTTAAACCTCCATGAAGAAAAAAAAAATTACAAGAAAATGCGAATATTTATTTTTTTTTTTCGAGCATGCACTTGTTTATTTAAAAAATTGAATTCTTGACAATATCTTTTTGGTGAAATTTGAATTAATGAAAAAAATTAGTTCGATTTCAAGGAGAAATTAGAAAAAAAATGATCAAATTCGATATCACGTACACGGAGAGAATTAAACTTGAAAAATTACCATTCAGTAACAGTAGGGAGGTGACAACCTGGAATTTCTAAGATTATTAGAATAGGAAATTTTACCGGAGTGTCTAGTACATTTTGATGTCCAGTAAAATATGCAGAACATAAACTTAAAAATTGTGTGATACAAGTGAAATTTTACCGTGTATTTCATTATTTTATGTCTTCAAGAAATGTCCTTGAAAAAGTGCCGTACTTACGACGATTATTTCAATGTTTATTTTGAAATATTACGTGAGTGTCACGGTAAATTTTACCATGCTGCAAGATAAAAATTCTCCTACAAATGCCTACGCCAGCATGGCGTAGTATTTGAAATTTTACGTTTCGCAAGTTAAAAAAAAACTTATCGCTTACAAATAAATACGTTTTGCCAACTTGTCCTCCCGTTCAAATGTATCACAGCAATGTTTACCGTGAATTTCACGGTAAAAATTACTGTTTAATTCTCTCCGTGTAAGTATAAATTATTATTTAAATAGTTAATTGATGAGTTACATATACAATCAATTATTAATTCTACCGATAATTTTCGAAATTAAATAATGTGGTTTAAATAAATTATCCATATCTTATAATTTATCAAATTTACTTACTGTTTCAAGAAGCTTCAGGACTTTTACCCACCTGTTTACTCAAGTTGTGTTCGAGTGAATATAATCATTTTGAAGTGAATTAATTGAAATTGGATATCACTACACATCGAAATTTATGGAGGGAACTCTTCGTGGCGTTATAAAATTAAATGTCGGGCAATTTGCGTACAATGGTAAAAGAAATGGCCAAAAAACGTGTTAATCTGCCAAAAGTTTGACTGTGTCATCATCATCTCATCTGCACCCTGTAACGATTTTTATTTGTGGCGTATTGTTGCCAATAATTGGGTAGGACACTTTAGACAAATAAAATGAAGTACAATAATAGTCACGCATTAACAAAATTGTCTCTTTGTTTCTTTATACTTTACTAGCACGGACCGAACATTCGTAGAATATGGGCGAGAGATAGACACGATTTGATGAAATTGTTACGACCTGGTATTTCGATGATTGAACAATCGGATGGTCGAAGGACAGTTCTACGAGATGTAATAGAAACTCAGCAAGTTGACGAATCGCCCGTAGTGGTCAATCCTATTGCTGTGCTTTGAAGACTTCCGCGTTACAGGATTTTATTTGGAGATTAATATCGGTTGTGTTCAGTCGCTGGCCAGTCGACAAGTAACGCTCTCGAGGATCCCGATTATACCCTTCTCTTCTCCTCTGTTCGGGATCAGCAGTTGATTGGGTCGATATTAATTCCTCTCTATCCAGTGTCTCCCTCTTGCGGGCTCTCTCTCTTTGTCTATCTCTCGCTTCGACCTAGGAATACCATACAACCCGATAGAGACGATATAAAAGAAAAAGAATGTACATTTTTCGAAAAAAAAGAAACACCGGTAGATGCAAACAATCTCCTGGCAATTAACATAAATATAATATAAGTTAATAATTTCAGATTTAAAAAAATTTTAATACAAACTTTTGCTCATTACAAAGAGTAACTTTTCGTTCATTACTTTTAGATCTGAGACACCCAAGAGTAATGAACAAAAATTGCTCTTAGCTTAAACGTTTTTTTTTTTTATTTTTATGGAAAACGTTGAAAATTCAAAAAGTAAATTCTAATTAAACGCGAAATCATAACATTCGTAAATTGGTCTCATGTCTCACAGACCCAGTGTAGGGGAGACTTAGGCTAGTATGCCAACTTTTTAGATTTTTGTTTATAAAAAAGAAGGTAAACAACATTAAAAAAAACAAATTGTTATTCTGAATTGAGGGTTTATTCTACTTACTCAGATAATTATTTCAGACTTTTTGTGTTTTTTCTAAGGAGAAATAAATAGTAATCAACACAAGTTGCATTTCAAACTTCGCGCGTGTTTCGCAGGCGCCAACTGTTGCCGTATTATTATTATTATTATTATTCGATATTATTTTGCACGCAAGACTGCAAGTAAAAATAAACTTTCCTTGAATGATTAACATTGTTTCTTTATTAAAGAAAGCCTACCCCATCCTGACCAACATTATGAAATACTAGGTAGGTGATTCAATCGTTTTTTTGGAAATCTGTTTTTGAGTCAACTTATCCCAGTAGTGGGGTAAGTTGACTCGTGGTACGGGGCAGACCACGGTCTGTAGTAAGACCGTGGGGCAGGCTAAGGATGTATGCCGTCAAATCCGCAGTACATCTATTTGTTTTTTCAAACAGATCATTATATAAGATATCAATCATAAATATGTTTTTTATTAATTAATACTAATTATACATAACAAATCAACCCGATGAAAGTTACAGTTATTAGCTTTAAGAAAAATTAGTTCTTCATTTGACTATTTTTTACTGGAGCTAATGTCCGTTCTATCAACCAATCAAAAAATTCCGTTTATATATCGAGAAAATTTGGCAGCAGTGTCGGAAAGTGTGTCGTTTGACAGCTAGTTTCCTAACCTAATACATTGTTTAATTGCGAAAGCGTAGATGGAAGGCCGAGAATCGCAAAACATAGTAGAGTAATTAAACAAATTATTCAAGAGCTCAAACGTTTCACGAAAAATGAAGATTTGAACAACAACGAGAATACTTTTTGCGAATTAAACAACGACACTGAAAAAAATGAAAAAAGTGAAGAAGTCGAGGAACGTGATTCCGATGATTTCGACGTTTACGAATATGCAAATTATGATATTTAATTTCAATATTTAAACATTATTGATATGCACTAATTAATTTTTATTTTTTATAAATATATATATGTTTCGTTTCCAGAATCATGCATTTTTTTATACTTTCTTTTCCCTTCCTGGTATTGATTGATCTAAATTCATAAAGAAAATATTTTGGTTAATTTATTTATATACCTCATGTTTATCTTGCATTATATATTTGCATTGACATTTCATGATTAGATCACGCTTGTATTTATTTTCTCTCACCTCTCACTACTCTACTACTGTACACTCGGTTCGTACTGCCCGTGCGTGCAACGTTGCCATATTTCCATGTTTCGCACATTTAACATGGCGACTGTAGTAGCAGTTTTCGCACATGACCCAAACGACTCTACTTTTTTTTGAGATTTTTGAACAAATACGACGGTGACATCGGGGTTTTTTTTCTTTAAATAGTAAAAAAAATAAAGTTTCTAATAATATTTTTTTTTATCTATACGCTTATATATCACGGGCTTTATTTTATTATTTTCTTTCAAATTAGGCTACTTCCGCTACGATTATCATGCGTTTTAAGGAAGGAACGCAACTACCCACCTAGTCATAAAAAAATTTGACCCAAGTAGTACTTAATTTGGCAACGTCGCTTTCGGTTGATATGTGTGCGCGTGTATATGCGTGTTCAAAGCATTGCATATGCCGTTGACAGCTCATCAGCTGTGTCAGTGAATTTTCGTTTAATTTAATCGCGAGTTCGTTATGCCAAAAGAAAAAAAGCCAAGATTTTATTGGAAAGGTAAAATAGTTACCGAAAAGGTGTACCGGGCTAGAACTAATCAGCATGAAGCAGGCAGAAACGTTCGGAGCACATCATTGCGTGATAACAAAAAGATTTCAAGTGTATATGTATCTCAATTATTTGAAAAGTAATTGAGACTGAGTTAATATTACGAATATTATTTGAGTTAAAAAATATTCTACTTATATGTAAGATAATACGTATGACAAATAAAATTGTTTTTGAATATGTAATTTATTTATTTATTCTATTGATATTAAATATAATATGTCATGTAAACAAAAAACACAAAATTATAAAAATATGTAACAGTCAGCCGGCACGAACTTTTACATACGTTGAAATTTCAAAATGCGCGCTCATAACCTCGAATATGCGACGTTGCAGCACTTCGAGCAAAGGTCCGAAAATTTGCTATGAGTACTTTTTATTGTTCTTATTATTCCTGTCATAAGTCACCTTTCAATATTTTTAAGCCAGATAAATGATTCTAAGTATTTCATCTCTCTGCTGTTTAAATTTCGTCTTGATCTATCCATCAATTACGGAGATATGAGGAATAATGTAGCGCTAACTCCGTGATTTCTCATAAGAGGCCATGTTGAATTGGCTTGCAAAGAGATAAACAAAATTATAAATATCTCGCGTAAAAACCCACCTCGGACCTTAAAAATTTGTATGAGTTTCTTTTATATTATAATCGAACATTCTGCCAAGTTTGGTATTTGTCTGTCCATCAATTCTATTTCCTGCGTTACTTCCTTAACAACAATTAGTGAAATAAGTAAAACAAAGCAGAGATGCTTACCAATATTTTATATTTAAGGCTAGGAGTCATACCGACTGAGCCGCCATGAGTGCGAGAGAGATAGCTGCAAATTTCGAAGGCGAAATTCTTCGACACGGTTTGACCGATTACAAAAAGGCTCTGTCAGCCCATTTTTGCTATCGTCCTGCGTGGGCTGACAGAGCTTTTTTGTAATCGGTCAAACCGTATCGAAGAATTTCAACATCGAAAATTCGAGGTGAGATTAGGTGTTTGACCCATTCCCTTAAAAATGCAACAAATTGATATTTACCAATTTATATGAATGAAATTATTGATGATTATGAAATTTGCAGAGTTCGCTGGTATAGCCATATATACATGCATACCCATGTTATAGAGTAATTTTACATTGAATGAAAATGTATTTTGATGAATGCAAACGAATTAGAAACAATATTAAATATAGGGTTGGCTAACATATGTGTCAACTAACCCCATATCAATGCTGGCCTACCTACCCCCCTCAACTTTTTTAGTAACATAACGCCGTATACACGAAATATAATAACAGTTGAAAAAAATAATTATGCAATTTTACAACCTATTATATGTACTTTAATGTAGTGGACAATTTGTAACGTTCAGATAAATGACCAAGGCAGGCGGAGATAGTAAAGACCGACTGCAAAATAACGTTTGGTACCTGAATTTTCGAAAATCTTTTTTTGCTTTTGAACGATGTGTTGCTTTGACGTGTCGAGATACGTGAATGAGCGAGAGGTTGCAATGAACGTAACAATAAACACGTACGTTTTTACATTGAATTGTTTGAGTATTATTGTGAGTTAATCAACTTACCCCTGTGGACAACTAGCCCCGGTCTCCACTATACAAATGAACAGCAAAAAATACTCTTTGGATCAAAAAGATTGCGAGTGAAAAATTAGCACGAATGTTTTGTCGGAAGCATACTTTATTCATGTCGACATTTTGACTCCACATTTTTTGCCTCATAAATGTTAAACAAAGTTTTCATGCTCATTAATACAATAATATCTGCACTGGATATTTTTCAGGATTTACCAAAACGTATTTTTGAATTTCAAATTATTTTCGTGCAATATCTACAAATACATCATTTTATTTTCCATCAAATTGGCGGAAAATGGGTCATTTCTAATTTACTAAATTGCACAAGCTCTGGACGAGATTTTTTCATTGATTTTTGAACTGGAAAATTCTTCATGTAAAAGTTTAAAGGTCGAGGATTCGTAAATATACGTTTACAGTATATCTTTTTCATTATTCATTTAACATTATATAACATAATATAATAAAACATATATTGTGAAGAGATTTTTTATTGCTCTGCGTTCGTACTTTCGTCGTTTGTCATTTGTTCAATCGCATGTTGATTTCCATTATCGAGCTTCGTCGAGGACATTTCTGATTTGGATTGGTCATTTTTCAGCGGTTCTTGGGGCTCCTCATCCGTTTCAATTTTAGGCTCTTCCTCATGACCGTTTTGTTCATCAGTTACGTTTTGAAGAACATCGGCTTTTAAAAGATGGACCAGTTCACTCGCCGTCAAAGCCTACGATTAAAAAACCGCTTTTAGTTACGCTGCATTTTACCCAAACAAGAATAGAAACGCAGAAACGTCGGAATCGCAAAACTAAAGAAGAATGACATAAATGTACATGGAGAATAACATTCTGAATCGAAAAATATTTGAATGGTTCTCGATTCGATGAATACTTTTCAGCTATCAGGGAATAAAAATAAATTACACAATTTTACTTCATAAAGATTTTAGTACTCAGCGATTCGCGCTAAAAAAATTATCGAAAAATTACTAACAAGTTGTTCGAAAAATGGTTCAATAAATAATCAGACGATTTTTTCCGTTTTTTTATTTTCTAGAATAGTTTTGAATTTTTCCTTTTGCTTTAAAATTCCTTTTGTCAACTTTTTCTGAGGACGGTATATGAGAAACTGTTTTTTTCAATGGCTTAAAAATTTCGTATTATATGATATTGAATCTTCTCACAAAAACATGCCCAGTCTTTTCGATTGTTGATTAATTTTTTAAATTTTTCGGACGAATCTATCGAAAAAGGAAATGTGCTAAAAAAAATCATATGCATTTAGAAAAATCACCAAATTCATTTCACGTAACGAAACCAAAAATTGTCTGATTATCCGTCGAAGAATATTTAGTTTGACAAATGTTACTAACTTTTTAGAATTATTATTATTGGAAATCAATGTTTGTAAAGTTTTAAAGATGGTTGAATTTTTTCAGATGTTTGTCCAATTGCGATGTTTCGAAATTGTGATGCAATGAAATATTTGGCTGAGAAACATGCGTGATTCATTCTTTAAATTTTCGGTCGATAACTCGACAAGCGTTAGTCGGATTGAAAAAACATCCCGATATTTTTAAACTCAGAATTTTGTTTTCAATTTCAATCTTTCGTTCTCAAACGTCACTTCGGGACGTCGTTTATAATCGTTTTTTCTTTTTAGCATAATATCAAACTGACTTGCAAATGTGGAGCTATGTGCCTTATAACTGGATTTGCAGCAAGGAAAGCTTCTTCCTCGGTCTCGAAACGCTGACCATTTGTAACCAGACGAGCTATACAATCAGCCTTTGCGTCGGATAACGAATTCACTAGATCTTTTTTCGAAGTACCACCTTTTATGTGCTTTAGTCTTGAGTCTAGAAAACACATATTTTTGTTAGTTTCGCATTCGATAATTAACAAAATAATATAACTAATAAATATTCGGGAATAAATAATAACGAATTGAGTATTATTATTGAGATTGAAAAAAATTGTACTATTTTTTCTATACTTTTCAATTTCTAATACGAAAAAATGTTTCGGGCGTTTTGTTTTTTTGGTTCAGATTCGGAAATTTTTTTTAATTGAACTTTTTATTATCAATTGTCGGTATGGTAGATAACTCTCGCTTATGAAAACTCCAAAGTTAATTGGATTTTCCTAGATGTTTAACATCTGTTGAAAATCGAATTGTTAACAAAATTGAAAATCTCAAATTAACGTATTTTTTGGTTATATCGATGGTGTTTGATAAAACTGATAACTTTATTATCGACCATGTTTGACATTTTGATAGTAGACATTGTACCCATTGTCCCCGAAAAATGTTATTATTGTTAAAAATCGCCCAATAAACGAGTTTCGCTGACAGATATTTATAAGCGAACTTTTACATGTTCTTTTGACACGTAAATTATTTGCAAAGTTTTGTAATAGAAAGTAAGCACGTAATTACTCACAGAGTCTAGCCAAATATTGATCGGAGTCAGATAACCTCGAATTATCCAAATTTTCATTGACGAACGAATCTTCGAATTGTCCATCGTTAAACTCATTTTCGTTGCCATTATTCGAGTCACTGGTGCCATTGCTCCAAGGATCCGTCATTGATGTTTTCATTGTTTACACTTTTTTTTGTCAAAAAATTGCAATCACAAAGTCAATGTTTTCGTTCCATCAACAGAAACTGAACAAGTCTAATCAAGAAGGGAAACGGGCCTAGAACTAATCTTCAATTTCTGTACATTAAGTAGTTCAATATCACACCGCAAATGTCACTTTCATCGCATTATTACCCGGTTTAAATCTGAAAAAAACAGTGCAAATTAACAAACTTCCGAAAAATATGAAATCAATTGAAAAATTAAATAAAATATGGAGCAACGCCAAAAAATATATAAAATACAAAATAAAGCCAAAAAGTAAATAAAATACGAAATGAATCCAAAAAGTTTGAAAAATAATTCTCGTTCCCAGCATTTCGTTGACTACGTTCAGTTCTTTTACCTACTGTTTAAACTTTCAAGATATTTCAGGGTAGAAAATAAACGAACTCACGAATTGCTTGCAGAAAAATCAGCACTTTCAGCGCACTTTATGAATCCATAGTGGACTTTTCACTGTTTTTTCCGTGAAAAATGTATTCATTGTCGTTTCACCAAATTCGGTAGACTGAGGGTCAAACTGCAAAATCGCCCCTGAAACTTTAAAGGTTGATTTTACGCATGAAAATGATACGATGTCGGAATCATGGGAAGGGAACACACAAATAATGTTGAAATCTGCATCACTGGAATACAACGAAATTTTATTTTTGTTCATAATCGTCAAAATTTTATTTTTTTGTAAATGTAAGTTTCGAATATTGACCCTGCTTGACTTTTTTTCAAAAATCTCAGATTGAATCATAAATAGAAAAAAGTATATATTGAATCATTAGAAAAAGGGACAAATAATGAAAAATCGAGATAGAATAATAACGGGCGAGATTTTTCGTTGCATTTCAACTATGCAAATATCAATATCATTTGTAAAATACAAACGATCGTATATAAAAATACCATTAGTTTTATTATACATATTTTAAGCGCACGATAATACTATGTTTTTTAAATGATTCTTAAAACATGGTTGTCAGTCTAAAAACTGTTTTGATCGTACACATACTGTCGATTTGTTCTAAAAAATAAATGATAACTCGACCTCATCAGCACACGCTCATCGTAGTTTCTGTTTCCTAACGAAAAGTTACATTTCCGTACAGAATATTTTCTAGTAATATCCGTAATATATATTTACAACAATTATTAATCATAATAATAATAATAATAATAACAACAATGTTAATAATAATTATAATAATACTAGTGAAGAATGTACAGTAACGATCTATCTTTTAGTAAGTTACGAATTAATATCTCGCGTATCACGCCATTATTATAAACGAGAGTGTATATTGCTCGAATCATGCAACCAACCGATAATAATTCGCATTCTTATCGCCAGGATAAAAATTGTCGTTCCTCTGATTACGGAGCCAACCTTTGTTCACGAAAAATGAAAAAATCATTACCGAAAAAAGAACATATTGAACGCTGACATTACGATCGAAGTAAAAAGCATGTATAACACGCATCGATCACTTCGATAATTTTAAAATCACATTTCTCCGAAACGGTACAGCCGATCGAGATAAAAAAAAAATATATATTTATATATTCAGCCCATGCCAATAAATGGCAAAAATAGGCTTTTATCCTGGTGGATTGTACAGTTTCGGAGAAATGCGCTTTGGAAATTTGCAGCTATTTTTCACGAACCGATGTAATTTCGGTCGGTAAGACAGATCGCTATGAAAAAAAGGAAAAAGATTTCCCAAAACTATGCAGAGCTTGAAAATTCAACGAAAATAGTGCTGTCGCTTCTATCAATGATTCCTTAGTAAAAAAAAATTCTAACATCTGCTAATTTGATTTGACGCAATCGTTTTTTTTTTGGCACCAGCGATTATTACTCGCCGATTTCGTAGTTCGTATATTTACGAACGTGTTGAGAACACGATAATTTTCCAGTCATTCGATACCCCTTGAGACTTGGAAGACACGTACAAGCTTCGATGCTTGATTAAAAAAAAAAAAAATCTAACAAAATCCTTCAAAACGATTCGAGTGTAGAAGAATCGTAAATAAATTCGTTCACTGCGATGAAGCAATAGCTCAAAATAATATCATGAACATAGAAAAGAGCTGATGAATAAAAAAAAAAAAAAACAAAAAATTTCAAAAATTTCAAAATAGATGTAAAATCACAACCGGCGAGTCGCCAAGTAAAACTAGTGATGAAAATATATGTTTACAATAAATTACGCCCACGTTAGGCATCAGGAATATATGTATATTAAGTGGTCTTCCACCCAACCGTCAGAATCTCATTTTTCTTTTTTTCTTTCTTATTAATATCGATATTATTATGCACCGTTGTTACATGCCGTCATATTAAAAAAAAAAAATTTATCGATGAATCGACAATTATCGGATATTGAGTCACGTATACTTTACAAAGATAAAAGCGTTTATCGCTTTCTCTTTCATTTCTCATATGCAAAATGTCCGACCATTCACTATACGAAATATTTTAACATCGTACGATCACGAATATTTCATTTTTTTTTGTTTTTATACGATTAAGAATATTTTGAATTTGATTAATTTCAGTTCAAATCACAGCCCTTACCAGAGGGCGAAAAGATTTTTATCAAAATAATCTAAAATTATGTATGCTCGAGTTTGCATCCTTGGAATGCAACGAAATTCTTTTTTCTAGTATTACCAACATTTTTTCTCGTACATTTAGGCCATGAAAATTGGTCGAACTTTCGTCTTTGTCTGTGTTACAAATCTACGGATAAAACAGATTTAAAAAAAATGGCGCTTTCAAAAATAGTAAAATTGACATAATCAAATCTCGATGCATTTTAACTGTTTGAATTTCAATTCCATCTACAGTTTACGCCAGATCGCTTACACTTTTTCATGTTCAAACGAAAAAAACGAAACTGGCAAATTTTGGCAAGAATAGCGAGCTCAAATTTGTAGCTCAAAAGACAAAAAATCTTCATGAAAAAGTTGTCTAAAATTTTCTAATAATTGTGAAGTTTGCATCGTTCAAATGCACGGAAAAATTTTTTTTTTTTGATCGCCCATGATCTTTTTTGTAGAAAAAATATAAAAATTCGTCAATTTCTTTAATTCCCCCTTATGTCAAGAACCCGCGAATTAAGGGCGGAAAGCATTTGACAATTTTGAATAACACGAAGATCAATGAATACAAAAATTTGCGTTGCATTTTAACGATAAAAATTACGACGACAAATTTTTACATCGAATATTCTATTTTTTTGCAAATTCTTGATTTGTTCTTTTCGTTCTCGTACGAATTTGATAACTAAATGAGACTCTGCGGTGGTGGCCACGAATGATCACAGTGAAAAATCTAGAGAGCCCACTTTTTTTTTTAAACCCTCCTTCGTCCAGTCGGTATTGAAAAAAATGGATAAAATTACGAGTCGTTGGAAGACGATCTTTCCCAACAGCATAACCATCTTCGCCACATTGACAATGGTTTTCTACGTCGTGATAACAAACTGGCTCCACCTCTTCTCGTACTTAGAGCACTCACTATCGCCTGATCGAACGCTTCCTTTAAATCGTGTTGCGTCAACGCTGACGTCTCGACGTAACTCACAGCTCCCAGTCGCTGTGCCAATTGATGACCTTGGGTTGTCGTTATCGGCGCTTGCCCGTATCTCGCTAGTTGTAACATTAGACGAACGTCCGAACGTAAATCACTTTTTGTTCCTACCTGTAAATAATTGTTTCATTTTTACTTTTTCAAAATTTGTTTAATTTTACAAAAAAATTTTCAATGTTACTTTTGCATAACATCGTTTTTTTTGTGCGTAACATCTTTGTGTCTACAAAATATTTGTCTTCGTGTTATTTTTCTGTCGTATGAAATTTATTTTGTAAAATTCGATGGCACTGATCAGCGAGTCAGGAATGAAATTTTCAATTTTTGGAAAATGAGGAAAAACGATAGGGATAATATTTGTAAAAATTTTTAATATTAATAGTAAGCTCGTGAATTTGATAGTCAGATTCGAATTAGAAAATCGGTTTGTATCGGTATACCGAAAAGACAGAATTTAATAAACTGAAATAAATATTCGAAAAGTTGTGAACACTTTCTTTACACACTGAATTCAACCATTTTTTATCGACCTAAATCTTTTAACGATCTATGATAAGACAAGTCTAATTTTGGATCAATCTTAACTAGTTGTAAAAATGTATTCATCAATGAAGGACGACAGAAGACGATCTCACAGAGTAATATCAGAATATTTCTTCACTATATACCAATCACTAAATTAAATCAAGAGCCGCAGCAGCGGCTCAATTTAAATGCTACTTCAGATTCATATCCGGTTGAAAAAATATCAATTAATATTCGAAATAGCTGTCTCGCCAAAGCGTTTTTTTTTTCTAACAGCAGGGAGCATATTTGAAACTCTACTATGTAATTACTTGCCAAATTTTGAAGGGATTCACCGTTTCGAATTTGAGACATTTCCAACCAAAAATTCCGCAGTTTTAAATGCGTTACTTATGGGGAGAAATAGAAAATTTCACAATTCTCGTGATTACTCCAAAACTTTCTTACAGATTTTTTTTTTTCAACAATTTTCATTCACAGAGGAACATATAATGAAGTTTGTCAACAAAAACTAGGATTTTGGCCGTTCAGCTTTAGAAATTTAGATACAGATAAAAATTAATTGTGAAAATTATGAGCTGTGTGCTGTTATTCCTGAAACTTTAAACTTCGAATCAGGCACTTTTTTCATTACTTTTTTCCATTTATGTAGTGTTTTTACATTCTGATAAGATATAACAACTAATATTATTAGGGTATCAGAGAAACCTTGAGTCGAGTGTTAATTTTTCAACATGACTGTAGCCAGACAAATACTTTAATTAGCACAAAAAATTACAAGCGAAATTATTATTGATTTGATTGAAAAATTCTTCGTTATTGTGAACTTCTATGTACTTTTTTTTCGTAAAAAAAAAATTATGAACTTTCATTTTTTCATACACGAGACTTACCAGAATGATAGGAGCATTGGGACAATATTTTCGTACTTCGTCGACCCATCTTGAAGCAACGCTATGATAAGACGAGGGACAAACGACGCTGAAGCAAATGAGGAAGACATCCGTCTCTGGATAGCATAACGATCGCAATGGATCAAAGTCATCCTGTCCGGCGGTGTCGCACAGTTGTACATTTAATGGCAAACCGTCGACGTTAACGACAACTGAAAAATACATTTAAAAATCTCTGTTTCATCACTCACCAGGCACCGGAGAATGATTTTTTAAACGTATAATCAAGCTAGAAGAAAATTCATACCAAATTGAAAAAAAAAAAACATTTTTATCCTTAAAAAATAAATAAATATCAAACTGAAATCAAATTAAAAAAAATAGCATCAAAATGAAATAAGTCAAATTAATCGAAAGTCATTTTATTCAAAATAAAAATAATCTCAAATGATATTGATGACAGACAATATTAGCACTATAATAAAATGAAAATAATTCAAAAGAGAGAGTTAATTTGAAATTGTGAAATAACATTTCGATCTCTCGAAATAAAAAGAGATCGAAAAATAAAATTAAATCCAATAACTCTGAGATAAAAGTATTAAAATATGAATTATGAAACATCGAAGAATAGAAAATAAAATTAAAAAGGAATGGGTTTCAAATAAAATATACATTAAAAAAATTATTCAATTTACAACGAGACAAAACCGCAGAAACATTAAATGTAATAGATCGGAGCCAGATGTGTTTCATGATGTTAAACATTTAATAGCAGGGAATTCCAATTCGAAATGGGATAAACTCGCGATCATAACAACAACAAAAAAATCTTTAGTATACTTCAAGTTTATTCTCAGAAAATTGAGAAGGGATCTTCGTGTTGAAGCAAAAACGATGGCATTTCACGCTCTATATTCATCCTCGCTAAAACTACGAGATACTTGCACTTGGGGAGTAACAAGAAATGCAAATATAGACCAGCTGAAAATTCTAACGAACAAAGCGTTGGCGGCCCTCTTCTAAAACAAGCCAGCTAGATGTCCCACGAAATAACTATGTGACAAAAATATGGTATGCTGATTGAAAAAGAAAAACAAACTGATCTCGCGTTTACATACTTAGAACGCAACGAAAATCATTTTGTTCCATTTTTTTTTATTTAGTTGGTTTTACAAATCTTCGATCGAAAAATGACACAGAAATTTGTGTTGTATTCAAATTGTGTCAATTTTAACATGATTCAAAACTGAACACATTTCTTAAAATTAATGTTGAAAAAAGTTAAAAAATATAATAACTATTGTTATTTTTTAATTTCATTTCATTTAAAACCAAAATCTTTATTTTACTGTTGAGTAATTATCATAATTGATTCACGACGAGAAATTTGAATAATACGAAATTTTTAAATGAATTCCAAAGTGACGATAACGAGTGAAAGAAATTTTTTTCGCACAACACACAATTATTATTACATTAATGTTAAATGATGTCAATTTTTTTTCAGGAACCCGTTTTGAACTAAATTCTCCCATTCATAAAGTGTAATTGCATAACAATTTTTATCAGCATTTAAAGGTCACTCTACCCAATATATATTATTGAAGTAATGAATCGATCAGAAAAAAATTCGAATAGATTTATGTGGTCGAGAAACAAAGCTGGTCTCAGGGAAAACGAGTATGACTTATAAGACCTTGCATTTCCATTATGGACAGAAGGAAAAGTGTCTATATAAAAAGGCTGTGGTAAGAGAGTACGAAAAGGACAAAGGGCCTTGAAGCCAATAAATCAATAGAATTAACAATACTCTAGAAAATGGGTCAGCGATCGAAGCTTATTGACGAATCTAAAGCAGTACACGACGTCATTCCCTGCACCAAAAAAAAAGAAACAAACATTAACGCCTGTCGATTACATTGCTGAAAAATGGCAAAGATTTTTTTCGAATTTTTCACGATTATTTTATCTAATCGTAACGTTCAAGAAACGCTTTCTCAGAATTAAGTTGAAGCATTGAAAAAAAAGATGATGGTAAGAAGATCCTCCGGGTCTTCTGTTGAATTAGTGCAAGCATCGTTGATTCGAGGGACGTATTTTTTTCTTTTTCTTACATTTTCAGGAGAACGCGATGAGCAAAGAAACGCGCGCGCGCGCAGAGAGCGATGTTATTCGCTGCCTCTCACCTGTTGCCCCCTTGTTCGTCTCGTCTTTACAGTCCCTTTCAAAAATTCTCACCTCTAGCATACGAATCCTGCAACGCGCTATAAAACCTTTACGCACGAACATTCCCG
The DNA here is from genome assembly GCA_963989365.1 of Rhimphoctona megacephalus. Taxonomy (NCBI): domain Eukaryota; kingdom Metazoa; phylum Arthropoda; class Insecta; order Hymenoptera; family Ichneumonidae; genus Rhimphoctona; species Rhimphoctona megacephalus. Next base: position 10,670,580 of record OZ022414.1, on the reverse strand, counting down.
TGATTCACATGAAAAAAAAAGACATTTCCCGCGACTCGTATCTATGATTCATGCGAGACTTTTAGCTTGACGACCGTGTGTCGCTCATGTGTAATCTATAATTAACCTGCAAAATAAACCGTGCGCTCTAGTTTCATAACGAAATATATCGCGGACGCGAAAATCCGCGAAAAACAAACAAATTTGTCACCGCGCAAACAAAGTTTTGCGCGGTGACAAATATTGTCAAAATTTTCACGTCATAAAATATTTATTTTAAGAATTCTATTGTTTTTTCCTTTCAAAAATCGCCATTTAATAAGACAATTGTTTTTTATTGTCGCATTTTTTTTTGTGAATAATCGCGTCCTCCGTGCTGCTTTTCCTACGGACTGTAGACAGCCATTCTGCGATTCCATCAACCGAGAATGCCCATATATACATGTATAGCCTATACCCGTACACGTCAAGCGCATACGGCTTTTTTTCTCTCCATCCCCCCTAATACATACTCGCGTAGCCGAACAGAAAACTATATCGAAGCAAGCCTTTTTCAAATAACCAAGGTGCATCCGCTTTCGGAGACTAATTTGCGACGATAAAAAACACGATTTGAAGAAAAAAAAAAATGTCCGAAACACCTGCTGCGCCAGTATCGATCGAAAAAAAATGCGGTTTCCATTTGATTCCAGTGTTTTGCTTCGCGATCTAATGTTATCCGTATTAATTATAAAAAAATATTGACATTTTTTGCTTCTATTTGCCGAAATAAAGTTTGTACATTTTCTTTGCAATTTCGCATTTCATTTTATTTATATTTACATAAATTTTTATTTTTTTAATATTTGTAATATAAATATATATATATATATATATTTTTTATACTAACCGTTGTAATTGTCAAAGGCCGTGGGTACGTATTCACCAGGAAAGCCATTGGTGGAGTACGACACGACCAGACTTGTTTTTCCGACAGCCCCATCACCCACGAGAACGACCTTTATTCTACGATCGAGGGGGTTACCGTGTTCGCCGATTGTTGAATTTTGTAAATTTTGCCTGTTGACACCGGTCGCCGCCCGCTTCACCTGCATTTGCATCATTTGGCCGCCCTTTAAGAGGGGTTTCGTCCAATTTGCATGAGATGAGGGCGGCATCGTCTCGTTATTTGCCTTTACACGACCACGAGCCTTCATAGAGTGTTCACACACTATTTTATCTTCCGCTCAATCCTCCCGTTTTATTCGGTATTCATACATATGTAATAACAATAATAATTATAATAAAACGTCGTTTTTTATGCTTCCCCTACTTTTCCCTTTTCACTTTCCCCGAGCGTGTCCGATTCGGTATTCGAAATGCACAAATATCGAGCTTGTAACGACCATGGGATGCTGCGTATCTGCATACAGATATACATACATATACATACATACATAGATATATATTTAGTTTCACAAAGGTTAACTAAATTCCAGTTTTGTTTTTTTTTTTCAACTTTTACATATTAAACAGATTACAGACACTTATTTCGAAATATCGAACAGCTGTCCAAAATTCGCATGTTTTTTGTTTTTTTTCGTAACCTTTAATCTGTGTAATTTAGCCACTCTCACGACACGTTTTTTTCAATCGATATATTGAATTCAAGAGTATTACATAGGTAAATATAATACAACGCGACCGTGTGAATATTCGAGTTTTTTTAAAATAAAACACTATTCGAAAAACGCGTACACGAGGCTCTTGTTGCCTTCACGAAACGTCGGAAAACAATGGATCTCTCGCTACGCCGAGTCAAGTATTATGGCTAAGGGGTAGGGGACGAGACGCGAGTCGAGAGGGAAGAGACTTGATCACCTGCCGCGACGCGGAGCCACCTGTTTCACCGACCGGAACGCGCTAATGGCCAGAGATCCAGCACGATTCACGACGCCTCGTTGTCTGCGAAACTCTTTTTTCACTCTGTTCTACACACACTCTTTACTCTTGCATCCATTTCATACACATGTACGCTATATGATACACGTAAACCTGCTTCGAAATTTACATTATTTTCGGCAGTGCGACGACTCTTTCCATCGCATCAGGATAAACCAGTTTTCATGCATTTTTTTATTTTTTCGAAATTTGCAGAATAAACAATGTCATACTACTCGAATTTCATGTTCTTTATTATTAACCCTAGAACCCCACGACGGGGTAATTAGTTACCCCACGAAAATGTCAAATTTTCTTCCCAAACCAATTTTTTTTTAAATCATTCCTTCCTTTTTATAGAATTTTCACCATTAAATATTTATAAAATGCGACTTTATCAAACACCATTCTCTGCGGTATCAAAAAACGAAGAGAATGGTATACAATTAAACCTTATTATCGCATATACGAGGAACATTTTATGCTAAAGAGAAGGTTGGGGTAATTATTTACCCCAGTGTGGGGCTTACGTTGGAAAAAATAGATTGTGGGGTTCTAGAGTTAAATGCAATCGCAATAGTCAAGAAGATCTGTGGTTTTCGGTACTTTTTTTTGGGCCAAATGTTCATTTAATCTTAGAAATACACTGAATTAGAAATTAGGAATAAACTTTAATCAGTTTTTGAATTTTGCGCCGCACATTATACGCACATTTAATTCGAACGTCGATTTTCAAATAACGTTTAATCGATTTTTACAAAACTAAATTGGCCGATGCTGCTTAAATTTTGAATTCTGCGAAGCGAATTACGCATCATGCACGCACAAGATTATTTTTCTAATTTATTTTTCCACTGTCGCAGTCATATTTTCTTATCGAATCGTCCAAGCTTTTTTATGCTGCACTCTCAATGGAAACTGTTATGTATGCGGAATTGCGGAACAATAATAATGCATGCAAAGAAGGTTAGACGGGAAAATAGACTAAACAAATGTTTCATTGTGACGTATGCGGTAATTGACCCGCCAGCTCATCTGCTCTTACATAGAAGGTCACGTCAAACGGCCTTGCCCCTCTGCGCCCGCTTAAGAAACACGTGTGTTAGAAGTCAAACAGACATCCACGTGTTAGACGGATTTCAAAGAAAAATATATTAGTAAGGAATGATTTTACAGCTTTCACTCGAAAAGCCTCGTTTTACAAGTGTCGTGTATAATATTTTCAATACGCGTGCTTCCGTTTTTTTGTCTGTACTTTCATCGCAGAGCAGAGTGTAGTGTACAATACACGATGCACGCGATCGAGATAAAACAGTGCTCGTTTCGAACAAAGATCGAAACTCAGAGTACATTGAACCCGTCGCGACCAACGATATCCCTACTCCTACCCGTTTTTGCCTACACTTATGAAATTCATTGAGTTTGAGACCGTGATCGGTAATTGACCTTGTGTTAAATAAATAAAAAAATAAAAATGGTCACTATGCAATAAAACTTTCATTGAACACTCGAGATTTACCATTTTTGGACATGCGTCTTTTTATTCGCGAAAAAAGGCGACAAACATAACCTCAAAAGCGAATTAAAAAGTACAGTAAGGCTGGGTACACCGAAGATTCTTCATTGAAATCCTGTTTTCGGAATAATTCTCATCGAAGACTCGAGTGTTCGTGTGAGAAACATGTCAGTTTATAGAATTCCCGCGGTGATTCATCGATTCAGGTATGGAAAAAAAAGTTCTCGCCAAATTTTCTCATTCTTTCTTCTAAACCTATAACAATATTGAAAAACTGTTTTTTTTGTTTGCTCAGTATTTCCTGTATTATGCTGCAAAACTTGCCAAAAAAATTTTCACGCAATGTCAGATTTCGTAGTTCCGTTACAAACACCAATGTCAGGGGCAAAAAAAATACCTGGTTCGGTTTCTTGTGGAAACGCTGGGAATTTAGTGTTCCACTGGGTGTTGGCGTTACGCTTCTTGGTGTATTGCAGTGGAGACACTTGCGAAAACATCCCTATGCTGTTGAAAGCGAACCTGTTAAAGGTCCAGTCGGTGATTTAATGGTAAAAATAGTTTATTGCGATGCTCACTCAATTAATTAATTTGAAAATTGTTTCCAATTATTTAACACTTTTATTCATAGTTGGATCAAAATGATATAGAACCTCAAATCGTCAGTGTGCAACACAAAGTGTTTTCTGTTTTTCAATTTCGTATTTTGCAAATTGTATTTATTTTGCAAAAAATTGTTGCAATTTTTTTTGGTACTTTGTTCCAATAATCCGACTTCCCCAATCCGATCGGATGAATTTTAATTTTATTAAGGATCCTAAAAGACAGATTTTGTAGCTGATTTAATTTTCTAGATTGAATGTTATTGCTGTTTGCCGTTGAGAATAACCAGCAGAATTTTTGGGTGGCTCGCCAGTATCAAACTTCCTGTCGGACTACGACCAACGCTTTACAATCTTTACGCCAAATCTTTCCAGGCCAATCTTCAAGAAATTAATGATGATCTCTCGGCCTTCCCTAGCTTAGTTGATTTCTTTGTTAGGGGTTTGAAAGAAGATGCTAGGCCCATCAATCCTCACACAGACATTGTGAGTAATTTCTGATTTTTGTTTATTTTTGATCCATTGACTAGGTCGCTAACGATTACAAATTTTGTTTGAACTCGTGAAAAGCAACACTAATGCACAAAAGAATTAAACTGGATTTTTGACTTTTGTATTTTTTTTATGACTGACTTATTGATGACTTTATTTCTCAATAAATCAATGTTCCGTATAAATACATACAAAAAAATATACAATTTTTAATTAACTACATAAATAATACTCTGTATATCTTGGAATATCAATAAATTTATTACTTTTCTTACAATCGGTTGTATAATAAAATTCCTAAATTTTAGGAAGTCATTAAAATCTCATGATGAATAAAAATATTTTCAAAAATGATGGAAAACGATTAAAATAGTATTTATGAAGAAAAATATTCACAAAAATGTATGATGGAAAACTAAATGAAGAGTAGGTTTCTCCCTCAGATGGCAGAGTTCTCCATTTCGGTCCAGTTGCATCCTGCAGAGTTGAGCAAGTGAAAGGAATGACGTACAATTTGCAGCACTTTCTTGGTGATTCTCTACCGGATGAAAATATCAGGCCGAAAAATACGTCCGAAAAATGCGACAATTACGTTAAGTCTCTTCTCAAAGATCCGAACAATCATCTCTATCAACTGACAGTTTATCTCGCACCTGGAGACTATCATCGTTTTCACAGCCCAACTGACTGGTCGATTAATTATCGCAGACATTTTCAAGGTAACTCATCAACCGATGACCATCGGTACGAAAATAAAGATGCAAATTAAAAGCTACTAATTTCTTCTGCGAAATTTTACATAATGCTCCAAAGGCTCCTACGTTTTTCTATTTTTGTTTCGAGTTCTTCGATGTTTTGGTTTCTTTAAGCTGTTTTTCGATCTGCAGGTTCGAAGATTTCCTCATATTTTCTTTCCATTTTAGTTGCAAGTAATTCAAATTTTCCATTACGTTAGCATTGAAATTTTGACAGAACATTTCTTTTTAATGACTACAATTAATTTAAAATTTATTCTAAATATTAATCATAAATAAATCATTAAAATTACAATTATTTTGAATTACCATTGATTTATATTTTAAATATTCAATATTGGATATAATTTATGTTGTGAATAATTTCAATTTGCAACGCATGAGGTAATTAATAAAAAAAAAATTAGTCGAATTATTGGAAATAATTGATGTCATACACAATATAAATCGCAAATAATTAGAATTCGGAATGATTTAATTCGCAAGTAATTTGAATTGTAAATAATTCAAAACGCAAATAATTTAAATTTCTGACAAGGTTGCTTGACTTTTTTCGAAAGAAAAAAATTATTCGATTCACTGTCATTGATTGGGATTATCTATAATCAATTAAAATTACTTTTAATTAGTAATTAATTAAATAAATAATCAAAACATTGACATAATTTTATATGACGAATAATAGATATAGCAATTATCGAAACTTTTGAAATCGTTTCAGGAAAATTATTGAGCGTCAATCCAAGAATAGCCAGTTGGTTACCGGATCTTTTTGCGATGAACGAGCGAGTCGTTTACACGGGTGAATGGGCAGGTGGTTTTATGGCATACGCAGCGGTCGGGGCGACGAATGTTGGTTCGATAAGAGTTTACTGTGATCGTGATTTAGCAACAAATCAACGAAAATGGCCAAACGGAAAAGTGTGGGAAGACGCAAATTTGGAGTGTGCGCGGATGAAGAAAGGCGAACTTTTTGGTGAATTTCGTATGGGCTCAACGATCGTATTACTTTTTGAGGCACCGAGAGATTTTTCTTTCTCCCTCGTGCCAGGCCAATCGATTAAAGTTGGCGAACCGCTCACAGACAGTTCTTTTTTCTCACAACGAACAATGAGAGAACGTAGCAATTTAAATCAAGGAATCGCTCATGCGTTAAGAGTCATTACCAATGCAAAACTTGCCACTTAGATCTTCAACAAAATGTAGATGAATAAATATTTTATAATTAAATGCAGATCCTAATTAAAATGTAGATATTTCGTTTTTTTACTAATTTAATGCAATCATCTTTTGATGTGAGCCAAATGTCGACTTTTTTCATCCTTGAGACACCATTTTCTTTTCATTCCCATACTTTTTATTTGGAACTTCAAATTAATACTGACAAAAATATATCGTTGTCTTCCGGTGACGAAAACTTCATTACCGCATGAAAAATCATGTCTGTAGAATTCTGGTGTTGACCATTTTTTTCACCGAACTGTAGACTTGATGAAATAATTTTTTTCCCTTATTTATGGAATTCATGTGGCTCTGTAATGAGCCGTAATTTTTTTTTTTTTGTAAATATCAAATGCTGATTTTCCAATATGATGGGTTTCAATTGCTTGTGTAATTGTTCCGGGTACTTTCGTTTTTACTTGAATCAAATAGCGATAAAAAGGCGTAATATTTCCAATTTATGCATTATGTAAAATTATGTCTAGGTTTTATTTTTTCATCATTTAATTCAAAGCTTTTGTTTCGAATTCCAACGCTTATTGACTTCGACAACATCGTGACTGACTAGACAAGCTTTGTTCCCAAAATACGAAATGATTGTTTTTTAGTAGAGCATAAACTTAAGCTGTAGCGTAAATCAATGTTTGTGTATCGTGTTTACGCCGCAAAGGTCAAAAATAATTACTCGATAAAGAAGGTCAACACGTACTTCTCAAGGAAAAGATATAATTAGAGATTTTATAGAATCTGGAGTATTTACAGATACACAGCTCAATTTATTCTTGATTTTTTATTTCAATTTTATTTGAAGGAAATTTAGTTTTTTTTCCACTATCAACATTGTTTTGTCACTTGAATAAAAAACGAATTGGCATTTACAGCGTAAAACAGCAGCAATAGAAAATATTACGGATGCGACAATTTTCTTATCGAATTATTCAATTTTTGGAGGAGAATATTAACGATCGAAATATGATTATTAAAATGATTATTAATGCAATAAAAAACATGATTTAAAAAAATAATAATAAATTAATCGAAATTTGTAATTATTTCGGAATATGCTTGTAGGAACTTTAGTGAGATACTTTGTCGCAGTTTCTCAGGATTCCATACCTTGAAAGGAAAAACGAAAACCTCATAGAATCACTCGTTTGTCCATCCGTTTGTATGTCTGTCACAATCGAAATTTCTCTGGAGTAAATAAAGGTATCGATCTGAAATTTTGCATTGTTATAAAGCTTACTAACCCATATATTCTCCAATAATCATAATCTCAAAAATATTATGCTGTAAATTTGGAGAGGGTACAGAACTTTGATACTAAAAGGAAAATTCTTTGTATTCGGTCACGTGTGGGATCTAATCCGAATTTTGGAGTATTATTTGAATTTTACAAGGATTTATGAACGATTTTTTTGAGAATGCAGAAGATATTATTTTTCCAATTTACACCGAAATTGTGCTGAAATTTTGAAAATAAAAAATTTGCTACCGGAAGTTATAAATGTATACTTTACAGGAAAACCCCAGTTTTCAATTGTCCCACTTTTTTATTGTCAAATTTTCATGGAACATAAATTTATCTGAGAAATGTAGATTTCACTGTTTATGAGCAGGTTTTTTTGTGACAAAGAAAGATAAATTGGTTTAGGGAAATTCTTTTGACACAAACCGAGGGGAATTTTTGAAAAATTAATTTTATTGTCCTTTATTGAATGTCAAACGAAGGAAATCGAAAAAGGCGAAGCACGTGCTACCCTCTACGAGCATTGGCATTCGAGTCAGATGAAATTTATATAATCAAGAGGGGACTTGAGCGGAAATCGACCTTATCGACTCACTTTTGTTTCCCAATTTCTCAGTGCCCTTAGTAAACAATAATTCAATCATTTTCACATTACTTTTATTCGGCCACAAAAAAATGACGAGAGACAATATCTAACAAAATTTCATAAATCTATTCAATTTGAGATGCAACATAGAATCCAAATGCATGTGGCAAAAAAAATTTAGAAGCAATTGGTTACACCAATAAATGAATATTGCATTATTTTTTTTTCGTAATACTATTATTTTAAATACGAAATTAAAATACAGAATTAGAAAAAAATCGATGCACAAAAAATTTTTGGAGAAAATTTGTTGAACGAATAAATACAAGATCGTACATATATTTTGTGGCATTATAATCGATAATTCAAATTTTTACATACTTATAATACGCTTAATTTGATTGAAACATTTGAAAATATGGGAAATATCAATATTTTAATCGAATTAAACTTTTTACTGAGAATGTACGGAATCAGAATGTTTGAACGGTCGTCCGAAATACGTGAAACCGGAAGCTCTCCGTATTATCGGGACTCGTAGAGTGCGCAATTAACGAGAATTATCTGTGACTTTAATAAGCGTATACTTGTAACGAAGTACGTAACTTATTGCAAGACATTTTATATCTCGATGTTGGGGCGGAGTTAACTGCCACGTAACGCAAAAATCGATCGCTGAAATTCTAGTCACGAATCAAATCTACCCACGTTAGCCACAATTCGAATCGAAACCACTGCAGAATTAAATATTACATGGAGTATAGTAATCTCAGCGTTGATCTAATTCGCAAAAGTTCGTGTTCAAAGACCTACAATTTTCTCCGAGATATATGCAAATTTTGTTAATGGAACACTGACGAATTTAATAGTAATTCGAGAATTAATACAGCAGACAATTTTGCATGTTTGCAAAATTATTTTCACCCACGTAAAAATTAAGGAAACTCAGATATTTGAATTCATTTTTTTTTACACAGTGTGCTCCATGACTAATGATAGTAAATGTAACCTTAGGTTCAGGATCGAATTCCGAGATGAAAAGTTTAGTGATGTTTTTTGATCAGTTTCTCTCCTGATGAGTTATTAATTATTAAAGTCGAAGGATACGCGTCTTTTATCGCGCATATCACTGAAAATGTCTGAGATAGAGCAAAAGAGCATAGCATCAATCTTGTAGCATGAAATTTCGCCCAAAAAAACCCCTGACGGCTCTTTTCTATATTCAGTAGTTTCGTCCTAAGAACGGATCGAAAAAATACCTGGTTTCCAGGTCGTGCATAAAGCTAACTTTTCTAAAGCATTTTTTCGATCCGCTCTCAGGATTAAACGATTGAAGATAGAAAGTTGCCACCAAAAGCTTTTTTATATGAAATTTTATGCTATACAAGATTGGTCCTATGGATTTTTGCTCTATTTCCAACCGTTTCGGCAGTATGCGCGATAAACGAACGCCTGTCTTCCAACTTTAATAATTAATAACTCATCAGGTAGGAGCCTGATCAAAAAATATTATTAGACTTTTCGACTCGAATTTCAATGCTGAACTTGAGTTTACACTTTGTACTATTGGTCGTGGCACACCCTGTAGATATTTTTTTTAAAAAGGTGCGCATAAAAAAACGTGACTGTAAAAAATTTCGTGACAAAATTTGAAAATAAAAAAAATACAAGCCTGCATATTTTTTTAATTGAACAAAATATTGCAGTATAAATGAGAAATAGCGGTAATGATTTGAATAATATTTACCAATCGATGGGCGAAAGTGAAAAACATAAGGTAAAAGGCAAAAAGCTATGTTAAGCTTCAAGTGTAAGTTGCGGCGTTCGAGTAGCCTTAGTAGTTCTACAAGCCAAATATATTCGTGAAAAGGTTTATCTAGATGGAATCGGTGACCTCTTTTTTTCTCTCGCTACACTGCGGCAATATCGAGCTCATGTGAAATTACACCATACTCGATTTTCATTTGTTCTCCTTTTGTTTTCCTTACTCTATTTTTCCACCTCTTAAAAAAGCTCCACGTATCGTTTAAAGGTATACACCCTTTCAAAAACTTGGAGGCTTCAGAAGCTCGTATCAGAGAATTCAACGTTGAAAACATTGGGACCTTTACGTGTTACGACGAATACGACGAACGAGTTCTCGCGTGACACGATTTGTTCTTGTTAGCAGATTTATTTATACTCTCGTACTATCTTCTTTTTTTCCTGAGACGTGAAGAAAAATACGCTGCACTTCAAGGAGATGTATTTGAAAATTCTTTATCGATTTACATGAAGATAAATAAGGGAATTTAATGGCGTGGAATTTGTACGGTAAATTGGAAATTTAATGCGGAGATTTTATGCGATCGATTCGGTGAATTATTTCATCAAACATACGATACGTCTCGCTACGGCCATATTAAAAAGTTGATTATCCGGCGAATGTATGAAAGCTTGTCGGAGTATCGTTATAATGTTCGTTGTTATTTCTTGCAAGATTGTAAAAATTTGCAAATTAATGGAAAAAATGCCTGATATAAAGTTTACAGTTTCAGGAGAAAAAACAACGTTCCCCACATCTCCCAATCCTCAATTCTACTCTCTATCGCTATATCTCCGAAACTAAACGGTCCAAATCTATATTTTTCTTTTTTGACAAACTTCGTGATTTATTTTTCGGTAATTGGGTTTAATTAAAATTTGTGTAAAGTTTCCGAGTTATCGCGAGAAGTGTGAAATTTTCAAATACTCCCCATAACAAACGCATTTTACAAACACGAAACCTTTGATGCAAAATATTTTAAATCCGAAAAAGTGAATCCTTTCAAATTTTGTCTCAGTAGTGTTCAAAATACTTTATTATAATTCCGTTCGATCTGATTTTTTGTTCTTGAATTATTAATAAATATTACGTAAACGTCTTGAAGACATTCACTAAATTTTGTCTGTTTTATACATTAAGAAGAAAAATACGTTGTAGGTTTCGGAGGTGTATTTAAAAAATTGAGACCCATTTATAAGGGGAAAAAGAGTTTAATGGAGCTCAATTACTACGATAAATTGACGTTTGAATACCTGCGGTAATCGATTGAAAGCATGGACTAATTCATTTCTTATTATTCACGAAAATTCATCGTCTTTGTCGGTTGTCCAATCGCTTAAAACTTTCTGGGGTAAATATTCAGAAGTGGGGCTCTTCTGAAAAGTGACGATACATTTTTTTTCCTTTTTTATCAGTTAATCAGCATGACTAATAATAATAATAATGATAATAATAATAATGATAATCAGCTTGAAATTTCCCCATGGAACTTTGTTTTTTTTTACAAAAAACCGAAAATTCAATTTTGGTATTTTTCCGCTTCTATTCGCATTGCGGTATTACTCGTATAACATACACGGTGAGAAAAATATCACAAAAATTAGCGTGCTCTACACTACAAGTTGAGTGCAAAAAACTTTTTTCGAACGATTTATCGAAAAAAAATGAAAGATTCCAACGAGTATTGTAGTATTTAACATAAGCCTATGAATTTTTGTAATACGGCATCGTCAAATTTCGGAAAAGGCACTGTAAAAAGTCCCATTACAAACAAAATTGCTGCTTTTTAACTCGCCGTGAGCGAAAAATTAATGGCTGCACCGCAACTATTTACATCTCAGATGGATTAGAAATTTGAATACAGTGCAAGGCAATTTTTACCGTGCTGTTTGGTATTTTTGGTTCAAACTTCGTCTTTTGCTATTGCATAAGATGACCAGGCCAGAGCCTGTCGTCTACTTTTATTATTTTTATTCCGATGTGTCATGTGACATGACATGGTCTTTAACCTTTGACAATTTTTTTTATACTAAAAAGCAAAACAAAAATTCTTGGAATGAAAAAAAGCAGCAAATTGAGTAGTATTCTCCTTCAACTTCAAATTGCCAATCCAACATAATATTTTCTATCGCAGCCATGTCCTGACACATACATATATTTAATTTGAAACTCTGATTTGAAGACGAACTAAAAAAAATGCAAAACGTTTGATCTCATTGATGATTTCTTTATTCAATAAATAAATCATTTGTTTGATTAATGGATTATCAATTGATGAATAATCTTTAATTCATTAGCTTATTAATATTATAATTATATAGTACTAATTATTATTATTATTATTATTATTATTATTATTATTATTATGAGAAATTAAATTAAAAAATTAGCACTAGTGAAATTCATATTCAGCCAAGCATAAATTGACAATCGACACATGAAATTTTACAGTGCCAGGACCATTGATTTTAATTTTAATTTTAATTTTGCTTTTTGGTGACATTTATACGTACTATTCACATGTTTTATTGTGCCTGACAATGGCACACACATCATTGAAAAACACGGCAATTATTGCCGGAATTTCTTACAAATATTCTAAAACATTTCTCTCCGTGTACATATACGTATACGTATATACATGTCCGCAGTTCTTCGAATTCATTTTCGAAGCAAATTTACAGCATACGCTATGAGTTTAATTTCAAAACAAACTGAGTTCAATTTAAACTTTTGCTTCCTCCGCTATAAAATTGTGATTTCGTAAATAATCAATAATAAACAGACGTAAGCGAACACGTGTTTTTTTGTTTTTCCCACACACAACGGTGAGTATATATATACTGTAACGCTTTTCCCGTCAAGACCTTCAAATTATATTTGCTCTCGATACTTTCTGGACGCCAGTTTAAGATAATTCTTAAACAAATTTTATTTGAAATTATCGAGAACAAAATAATAAGATTTCCCGGTCGTAGCTGTATTTTAAACCAATTGTGGTAGAGGGGCTGGGTCAATTACACAAAATAAATATTCACACCAACAATCCAACTCCGGAATTACAATAGCATTTATTATTAAATGACATTAAAATTTTGAATAAAATAAGATTTCCGGAAAAAATATTATATGAAAAGTTTACAATAGTTATCAATATTTGACATTCAATAATTTAAAAGAATTTATAATTTTTAAGTGTTCGAAAATAATTTTATAACAAAAATATTTGCCTTTCGGCTCGATATTACAACAATTTAACTTACAACTATGGATCTCGAGATTGAGCTAAATCAAATACTAGAATTCCTCTCGGCAATTCAAAATAAAACTTTAACAACGACAATTCGCGAACGTTTTAAATCGCGGGACAAGACGTTACTAGAATTTTCCAAACTCGTACGTACCCCGAAACAATATCGCTCTTTTAAATCCCAAAATTCACAAAATATACTCGCGAGTACAAAACGGTACGAAATCACAACAAAACAAAATGAGAGCGAAACGACGGCTCACCGCTACGGTTTCAGAGATTGGAAATCCGGAAAAGGACCACGGATGCTTCCACTCGATAATTCCGATGGCGTCGGATTCTTGATCGAAGACAGCTACGGCTTGAGAAAAGACGTCCTCCGTCGCTGCTGCCCAAAACTCGAGTCCTTGATAATTTTTCCGAAGCGCGATATCGCGGATTAGGGTCCTAGCCCCCCACCCTTCGCCTACTCACGGGAATCTAGAATTTTCTCGAACCTTCGCCCTCTCCTTTTATTATTCGCCAACTATATTTAAATTTCGAGTGTGAATTCGAAACGGGCGCGACGCTGATCAACGATGACTTTCGATACGTCCGAGGTTTACCGAAGATCCCCGATGCTGATTGACGCATCGTCGAGTTCGACAGCTCTGGGTGAGGGCTTCGAGCTAGCGACCCTCGCTCGATATGATTTTTCGCGCTCCGTCGATGACCTTGACGACCGAAACTTCTCAAGCCTTCCCTCTCAACGATACGACAATTCTGACAATGATGATAATTCCGATGTTCTCTCTCTCTCTCTCTCGATGTTTTACGATGTATGAGACCGTCGTTCGCTCGTATAAAAAAATTATAAAATAAAAGAAATTAATAATCAATAAATACGCTAGCGTTTGGCCCTTCTAGATAAGCTCGAGAGCAATTCGTCAGCGACGAAAAACGCTCCTTTCTCGTGCCGTGCCAATTATTAACCAATTTGTGACGTGGGCAAAATTACCACGTCACAATACATACATTTTAAAGTAAAATCGAATACCATTTTATCTAAAAAAAGTGCTTTCGAGGACTTCCAAGGAATGTCCTCGAAAAAATTGTGTAAGTCGTGATCAAGTGTAAATAGTATAAAGACTACGTGAAAATTGTAGTTTCTACTTAAACATTGAAACTTTCTACTTAAACATTGAAAAAAATATAGTGGACGATTTTCAATCATTATTTTGTCATTTTTTCTAAGAGTCTGGTATAAACCTATATTAAAAAAAAGTTCGTTTTAATCCAAATTAACTGGAAAAAAAATTATTTTTTTTTCAAAATAAGAAAAAAAGTATAATGAAAAATCTGCCCACGATGGAACTAGTCTCAAAAATCAATTAATTGGTCAAAGTTTTTTTGTGAATTTTTTGAAAAAAAAAATTAAAAAGGGTAAACATCTTGAAACTAATATTTTCTTTGCTTTAAATTTCTTTAAATTGCGAAAATATATAGAAAACAAATATCAATCATTTTTTCGTATTTTTTTTATAATGGTACAGTAAAAAACAAACCTTTCTAAAAAAAAGTTCGATTTGGTCGACTTTTGAGAGAGTTACGGTCATTTGAAGAAAAAAACATCGAATTTTGAAAAAAAAATCATATTTTGCAAGTGTATGGACAAAAAAATCAAGAGGGCTTCTTTCAATGGGTCATACAACACATAAAATTTTCAGCCAAATCAAAGAATGGAAGGGTCTTACGTAGGTCGAATTGACGTGGAATGCCCCATATATATCGTTTGCCTCGCGCGACCGATATCCTCACTTCGCCAGTACGACATTACACAAAACACAACAAAAAATGTGTGTTGATAATACACAGTGTGTGTGTTGATACCTGTGCGAAATCCATAATGCATTTTTTGCGATATGAGTTTTTTCATGATAAAAAATTCGCCTTAAAAAAAAAATCGACTTCTCCCACCGTTTTATCATTATATATAACATTTTTGAAGTTATGGAGCTGGAAAAAAAATGTTATCGTAATTTTTCGGAAAAGCTCCACTTCTAAGTATTCACCCTTTCTGGAAATATAGAACGAAGCCAGAAAAGAATCAAGCTACAAATACTCAAATACACAAATTCAGGGTAACCCCTCTGAAAATTTAATGTTTATACCCTGACTTTATGAGATATCCTATAGTCTCTGAGTATCGACATTCGAAGCGTGACGAAATGTAAAGCTACTCCCAAGTTCCATAGCTAAAAATCGATTTGACGCAGACATTCATAAAAATGCTTGCACGTTTTTCTAACGTAACAAATAAACACTCGATTGGTGTAATAGGAATCGTTTTGATTGGAAATCCGTGAGAAATTAATTGTTCAGCTGTAACAAAGAGAAAGAACACAAAGAGTGTGAAAACAAATGCCAGTCTTAATTACGTGTTATTTATCCACTTGTCAGTCGTTGGAAAATGCATTAAAATGGGAATTATTTTCTTGCCGATTGGAGCAAACCATGAGATTCTTCACTATTTTTGTTCCTTCCTTATTGCTTTATCATTTTATATATCAAAAAATGAGGAATTGTGATTAGTTGATCAATGAAATTCACTAAAGTTTTCATTCTTATGTTAGCATTAAAATAATGATCGTTTTTGTGTCCAGAGCAATAAACTTTACATTTTTTTCGCGATCCTTATTCGTCCTTAATGCATTCACTATTTTAAACTAAGTTTAATTTTGTTCTTAAATTGAGTCAATTTCATTTAAATAAATTATTTTTCAATGCGCTTGCAAAAATGATTTACAAAATTTCACTTGGTTCGAATTATCTTCTATATTTTGCATGAAATTGATGACTAATCAAAAAGGTCCAAAATTACCAAAAAACAAAATCGTTATCTTCGACCTTCACGAAAATTTGTATTACATTTTTTGTATTTTAATTTATCCCTATGTGCATTATTTTTAACCCGTCAGCAGGCGCGCTATGAGACTTTTTCTCACACTTATATTAAAACGATGATTACTCGAAAATTTCAAATGGCATAAGCATTTGAAATTTTTTCTATCTTCACCATATTTATTCTTCTGTACGATAGAAGAGTTAAAAAATGTTTTTGAATTTTTGTTTTGGAATTTTTTTAATTATTATTTTTTTGGTTTTTAGTGTCAATTATCATTGTATTTAGGGTTTTTTTTTTTAATAAAAATGTTTAACAGCTACAATCACTATAGCGAAGTTGTTTTCAAGTTCCTATTTATCAAATTAAGCACTTGCAGCTATACATGTGAGAAAATCTCTCATCGCGCGCCCAATGTTTAAAGTGTCAGTAGCGCGCCTGCTGACGGGTTAAATAAAATAAATCCTTGAAATAAATTGTTAAAAGTAAATTTCCATGATTTCCTTAAGTTTCATATTTTTCTCGAATTTCTTTATTGAGAGAACATATTGAACGTTGTTTATTTTTTACCTATAGATAGCGAATAAAGATAGTAATAAAATACCTCTGTCAGGGGCTGAAAGTGGAGAATTATTTTGAGACTGCTACACTGGGAAGCCCCACGTTGTTGATATACTTGTTGTCGCGTGATCGACAGATTTCTATATAGATAAATATACAGACACTCGACGGTGAGACAGAAAAAAAAGTCACGCTGATCGACTCATATTTTCGTTCACTTTCCTCATACCCCTTTTTCTATCTTATGGTTCGACCACTACGATGTGTAATGTATTGAGAGCTTGTAGAGGAAACCTCGTCGATACAGTTTGTCATCTCATATCGGATCGATTACGTTTCTCTATTTCTCACGAATTGCAGTACTTGTCTATATTAAAGTGGACGATGATGGCTTATCTCACTTGTTGCTGTTGTCACAGATCGGATCTAATGCTTTTTACTTCCTTTCGGCCAAATGCCATAAAACTACTCCATAATATACCATAAAATATACCATAAAACTACAGTGTCGTATTATCTAATAAAATAATCCTTCTTTCCTCAATTTTGTAATTACATCTGGAATGAAAGTCTGAATTAATGTCAAGGGTGAAGTTCCAAAATGCTCTCACCTCCGATACGGCTGAAATTTTGCACAGACTCTAAAGGGATTTGTAGGGTCTGGAACACAGCCAGCCAGCCCTTTGGGTATCACTTGTGGATTTATTTGAGCAAAAGCGGTTTGTTTGTTCACACTAATCGACCAGATTTAACCAGAGTACTTAAGCCGATGAAGTGGTTTTAATAAGATTTACTAGGATACATACGATGTTAATAGGATTAACAGGGATTCATCGTGTCTTCGGGAAACGTTCATACCTCGAAGGGATAATGCAGAGTCATTACAAGAAATTTTTTTTTTGGAAGATTTTGGCGTAATTATTAGATGAAGGTTTTTAAAAGCCAACGACAACGTAAAGAGTCTACCGCTTTAAAAACTACCGCTTAAAAAAAAAGAAGAATTTAGAGAACTACTCAACCGATTTTATAGTCTTTGTCACGCCGATAACTTTATAAAGCAGGTCACAAAGTACAAAAATGATTATTTCACAATCGAAGTTTACAAAATGGTTGATCTGCAGCCGCGTAAAGAAGTGGGTCGACACTGTAAAAATTTGTTTAATGGGTATGCGATATGTCATTTACGGTATTAGTATTTTCCGCCACAGGGACTTGAAGATTTTGCTTAGTTTCATGAAAAATTGATGTTTATGCGTCCGGCAGGCGCTACTAATGTGGAAAACGGTAAAGCTTCATGGAAATCCTAATAAAAATGCAATTCATTTTTTTCCGTGTAGAAATGTCTACGATAATAATTCTTTATTGGTAGAGAATGACTATGGTAGAGAAAAATTTTAGTAGTGTTTAGAAATGGTAAAATCTCTCTGTTGGTTGAAATTTCCTTGGTAGAGTTCGGTCAAGTAGAGATTTGACTGATAGGCTTATTTTTTGGTAGAGTTGTAGGGGTGCCACACCTTATTCTCTGATGAAAGGAGAACAACACTGTAAAAAATTTCCGTATGAAAATTAATACACATGTATAGGAAGCTTTTATGCGGATACCGTATATGAAAATTCAGATACGCTGAGGAAAATTGAGAGACGCGGTATTTTAATGATACGAGCACTGTTCAGTAAAATTAATATACTTGTGTATTTGAAAAATCATATACATGTAAGAAATGTTGACCTTGTGCATATTAAAAACACGAAACACCTACTAATATTACTATACAGGTACATTAAAGTTCATGTTACCAGCATAGTAATTTTCAGATTCAAGAATACTAAATTTCAAGCACCGTATAACGTTTTCACATTACATTTGTCTACGATATTTCTAGAGATGTATCATAAAATTTGGTGATCGTTTTTGAATATTAATATACGAATGAATATTAAATAAATTCAGCTATTATGAGTTTTTAAGGGGAATACATTAATTGGCGTATTACTGTGTTCGATTTTTTAAAGTTGAAGGTAGAAATCATTCAGACATCTCAAGAAATTAGTTAGAGTGACTCATCACCACTTGATGACGTGGCAATCAAGTCGAGTAATTGTCGCCGTAAAAATTTTTATTATAATCTCAACATCTTGTGTTAAGTTTGGTGTTTACTATTTTCATGTTTTACACAATTTTCTTAGATTCGAGCGACTTGTATATATCCTCGTCCGAAGCACGTGCGTCCTATGAGAAAGTCGACGCTCTGCGCCACGCGGTGGCCAGAGCGCGAAGCACGGTGCCCACAAAGCGTTACGAATTTCCTACACTTGTTTATTATTTTTAATATTGAGATTCTTATAATTAATACATAGGTAAATGAATTTTAATACACGGATTTTTTTTTTCTACTGCAGGGTATATTAATTTTCATTCCCATTTTTATACCGTATTTTTAAGAGATAGAGTTATGATGGGAAATAACATGTATCGTATTATTAACATTCATGTGTATCTTATTTTTCAGTCAACTGTCAAGAAAAGTGAAGATCATACTGTAATTTTAATACATTATTGTTGATAGTAGATGAATTCATGTACATTTGTATTAATTATCAATCAAACATATGATTTATTTCAATGCATGTCCACAAAATTTTCAGATTTCATATGAATATTCAATGTTATGTATCTTAAATTCCACATCAGTAACCAAAATTTATGTTCATATTTCAATTTTGGCATACGAGTGTAATAATTTTCATTTCATACACCCGGTTTGTAAATTTCATTTACCGTTGTATTGTAAAAGTATTGTAAATTTCATATATTTTTTAACAGTGAACGTGTAACTTTTATTTTGCTGAAAAGCATCAGATTTCCATTTTTCTCGAAAACCCAACTGTGTCGGAGAAAAATGCGCAGCAAGATTCTTACAGACAGAACAACGGATATATAGCATTTGAAGTTTATTTGGAGCGCAGTAAATCCTCGCACTTCGAGTTACCGCGTTTTGCATATAGCAGCTGACATTGAAGCATTCTCTGCACAGATTGTCGAAGCTTTTCCGCACTATCAACAAATGGAACGCTCACAAGTGTTACGAAGTGCGGGAAATTATTTCAACTTTAGCAATATCTAGTTGCGTCTTTGTCACTATTTCATAGAGGCAACAATCTAAAGGTATTGAGGGAATTGGTAATATGCAATGCTCATATTCTCAAAAATCTATTCGTAAACCTGAATATGCTAATAATTCAAAGTGCATTTAATATCTGAAGAGAATTTGAACGAGCCAAACTTCGAGTGCTTGAGAAACTTAAGATGAGAAACATATCGAATGAAAAACACCTTGAATGCATTTTACATCAAGTTTTTCATTTTCTATTTGCATAAAGAGTAACTAGCTCAAGTTAGTCACTCAGAGCTCAGACTTGCAAGGAGAATTAATTACACGAGCTTTTTACTCCCGTGTTATTCCTTAAGGAATTATTTTCGTTTCCCTCTTTTACGTGAAGTAGCAAAGGTTTTAGTAAATTATACTTAGAATATACTACGTGCATATATAAATATAAATATATATATATATATATACACATAAACTGTGGATACCCCGAGAATTAATATCGACAATTCGTGACGATAAAATCTTAACGATTCTCGCGCGTGCAGTTAATAGGTCTGAGCTTTTTATTTTTTTCAGCGTCAACGATATACACGCTGATAAAACGATATGTGTAGAATACGTTGAAGAAGCAATCTGCCCCTACTGACTGGCACGCATGTTTTCGATTTTTCTTATCCTTCATCGTAATTAGAAAAAAAGATATATTTAGTTCACATCGAACTTTGTTCACAAGAAACTTGTTTCGAAATAAGTTTGTTGGAAAAAAATCACTTGATCATTATAATTTTGATTCAAAGAGGTTGGATGCACGAGGAATCGAATCTATTCAAGTTTTTATGAGTTCCAATAGATTTCATTGACCTTGGCGTAACGAGGAGCCATTTATATCCCCATTAGTTCGATCCAAACACTCGGAGTAAACAGGCAAAACGATTTTTGTTGAGTTCAATGATCAGAAAAAATAAGAAAGTCGTTTCCGTACCTCGAGGTCAATGAATCGCATATTTTGGAAGAATTTGGAAGAATTATAACAGTCGTAGCAGGAAATTAGATAATATAATAAATATGATGTATTTTCCATCACTCGCTATCGATTTACTCATCTTTACTCTCAGAGCTGTCAATTTCACTAGATCAACGATGAGATAGCATAATATTGCGATTCAATACTATACTGATGAGAATATGCAACATTGTCGGGTTTCCATAGAAACTTTATAGTGTGAACCACGCGATCTATTATACGAGGTTATTTTGATTGATGTACCTTTAATTTGAAATTTTGCAACAACTCTATTCGCTAACGTGTTTTTTTAAGGTATGGTACTACAAATGATGATTGATCGATAATTGAGAACTAAAATTTTCTGGCTATTTGATCGTTGGATAGATGTAATACATGATCGAAGTAAAATTCAAATCAAAGGCATACACGTGAAATAATAACGAGTTAAATTTGAAAAATTTTCGAATTTCATTTCAAGGGATATTAGTAAACTATTTTCAAATTATTTCTCATCCAAGTCGTGAGTTTAATCTGCAACGTATTTTAATTGTATGATTTTTTCTAACGTTGGAGCTGCCCCTACGCCCTCATCCTTTTGACGAATTTTTGGCACGCCTTCTGGAGCGGGATTAAAAATAATCTTAATAAGAACGACGGAAATATAGATTTCGAATGGAATTTTTCTACGTTACGAATAATTAACACGTGGCTGACGTAACTGCGCGAAAGAGCATATGTAACGAATCCGAGTTCACGAACACGCACATTTATAAAGTTCTATCGATATATTTCTGGCTAGCAGAGGCCATAACTCGGGTAAAAATAACAAACCTAAAAACCATGGTTTTAGATGAGTTACAGAGCCAAGACAGGTTAATACAGTCAATTGGGAAATTATTAACGGGACAGACCTAATTGGAACGTCAAAAAAAAGGCCTTTTTTCCGATTTTTTTTTGGTCAAACGATAAAATAATTCACAACAAAAGTTCTTCCGTTTAAAAGATACATATGTAATGTATATGTTGCAATTTTTTCAACGCAATACATATCGAAATAAGCTGGTGACCGTCAATTGCCGAGGACGCTGCAAAAAAAAACACGGTTTGCGGTGATCAAGCTCACGCTGCAACGGCTCATCTGAAACAAAAAAAACGGAGGGGATTTTTAGTTAATGATATAATGCTCCAGTTGAACGAAGGGTTTTGAAAAATTTCCATTTTTCACAAAATGGCGGCCGTTAAAAGTCAAAAGTGTTTTTTTGACCAAAATATCAGTTCCATTTTTTGCTATTAAAAATAAAAATAATTATCCAAAAAAAAAATCCTTCGTTCATATGGAGGACTACCATGTATAGAAGAAGTGATATAAATTTCAACCCGATCGGTAAAGCCGTTCTCGAGCTACAGTGATCACCGACTTCAAAAACATGGTTTCGAGAAAAACGCATTTAAAGTTTTGAGTACGGTTTGCATGGCTCAGACACGACGTGCTACAAAGTCTTGTATTTCGGCGAATAATGGTCCGATTTACATTTACCTGGGCGGAAAATGTTCGTAAGAGATTCTACTTTTTGAAAATGAAATTAAAAAAAAATCGATTTTTCGAAAATTCTAACTAGGTCTGTCCCGTTAAATGTTCATGTTTCAAGATAATCGAATATCCGGTTCTAGTGGTTTTAATTTTAATACTGAATGATTTTTCTCTGCGAATATGTTTCTGCATTAGAGCACAAATGCTACTTTGTAACTAGTTTTTTTCCTCGTTAGCTCAGATTAAAACTTCTTAAGCTCCAGTTGAAGTTACGAGAAAAAGGACAAAGATTAAGAGATTGAAACAAAATTTTACTGCCCTTCTTTTTCACTTTTTTTTGTAAAATGAAGCACAGTTTTTTAAATAACTTCTGATAATTCTTGCTTTCCACAGAAGAGTTTTCGTATGTACTTGTAAATTTTTGAATGCCAATATCCCTAATTAACCCTAGTTACACACTACGGGGTCCAATGGACCGACAGCAACATTACATTTTCACCTTTTTTTCACCACACGCCTTTTCCTAAACGTTATAACTTTTTATCAAACGACTTGTTGGCTTTACTCATTGCTTCTCCAGATTGCTCGGAGTCTGGCGTTTCGATTTCGCTACAATTAAATCTCAATAGACGCGTTTGTTGCAATGTTATAAAGCAATAAAAGTCATCGGTCCGGTAGACCGATAGTGTGTAAGTAAGGTACTAAAAGTTATGGTGTGTAGCTAGGGTTAAAATTAATGCTCCTTTCATACGAGATCAGAAATGTAATTACATTTTCATGGATTAAAAATGAGTAAATCTTTGATGACTCATTTGTTTATGACGAATAATATTCAATAATAAATTACTGAAATGGATTATCAATTTACAGTCACGATCCTTGTAATTGCGTACAACAAATTTGATTTATAAATAATGAAACTTGAAAATATCCTACTGTATTATTTCCTATTCCAATTTTTGGATGAAATTTATTGAGGATGATATTATAAAATATTCTAATATATATTCAAATTGACAGAAAAAAAAAAGTTTTTGTAAAATTTGAATTCTTTACCAAAAAAAAAGTGAAACTGATGAAAGACGTAACTTCATTTTACCTTGAGCAAATGCTCTTTTTTTATTTCTATGAATAGATTGATCGAAAAAAATTTTGTTATCTATAATAATAGAAAATCCTTGTCGCGGTATCGAAACGAAATAAAAATAATCAAAAGAGAAAAATTGTATTGTGCACTATGGAAATCTTAACCAGCATGCCGAATTTCCCTAGGGATTAAGCGACCACGTGACAAAATCGATCCCATACAAAATGATACGATATCGTCATTTTTCCCCCTCTTTTTTCACTTGTATTTTCGTGTGAGCTCGGATCTATACGATTGCATATGAGACGAATGAAAGTCGATGTGGCGAGTTTGCGAGAGCTTTTCTCTACCGTAGTCTCAGTATTCTCTTAAATTTCGCGAGAATGCTAATTTTGGAGCATGGATACTTGTCGCTCCGAGCTTACGTTCTCCGAGCTTTATCGATGTGACGTATAAAAAAAAATTCTCAGGGCCATAACATTGCCGTTTATCCATACAGAGATTGGTCAGAATTTAGGTCAAATGGTAAATTTGGACCGTTGTTCTTTTTTTCATCCACAAAGGATCCAATAAAAACCAATAGCACTAAAAAAAGTCCTAATGGGAACAATGAAGAATGGTATAGATGATATTGAGAAACTCAAGAACAAAAAAATTGGATCGAAATTCATAAAATTCTAATCATTTTCCAGTTCTTCGAGTTTATTACATAATTAAATACCAAGATCTTGTCAAATTCATTGTTCAGTCCCTCTAAAATTTCATTCAAGTTACTGAGGGTAATCAAGATCGTAACGAAATAGTTAAAAATCATTTTTAATTGAAAAGCAACATGCTTCCTTGGAGAGGAGTTCATTTTCAGATATCACTAAGCCAAAAAGTCATTTAATTGATTCAAAAAAACCCTCCAACAAAATTTATTTTGTACGTTCAATACTAATATTGTCCACATAACGATAAATACCTTTCATCCAATGAAAAAAATAATTGGGATAATTGAATTATCCGGAAAGTACGTATTGATGAATCAAGCAAATATTTTATATTGAGTGCCTTAACAAAACTTTAATATTTTCAGTTTTTGTTAAAACGAAAAAATAATCACTATTCAAAATAAAATGACAGTAAGCATAACTAAGAATGTATAAGTGAACTGCGAAAGGATAAATTAACATACAATTTCCATCATGATTTGCGTCCCACATCTGCTGTGCTTCCTCTATTAGTTTAGTAGATATTTCATGATATTGAGGAAAGACAAATATTGTCTTTTGTTCATGTCGATAGTATCGAGAAGCTGATGAACAGCGATAGCAATGCTTGCAAGAAATCCATTCAACGAATGAGTTATGTCACAAGAGTGCTGAAGACTTTTGGCCAAGGTTATATTTCTATGATGTACAAATTAAGCTTCTATCTTGTGAGCTTAAGGCGACAAGAGACCTGGATCAATCGGACGAACTGAGCCAGAAAAAGAGACAAAGAAAAAAGCAACTACGAACAAGGAAAATTTATATAAAAAAAATAAGGAAATAATAAAAGAAAAGTGTAAGGTTTAAAAATATTAAGACACGTTGAGCCATAATAATCTTTAATGGCTTCTGCTTTGAACAATTTCCAGGACGTCTCGCTTTTACCGATGCTTTGGTTACGCAAGCGAAGTATTGGTGTAAGGCTTAACAAAAAATGAAACAAATTTAATGAAATGAAAAGTCAAGAAAAGTGAGAGAGGGAGAAAGAAAAAGAGAAAGAAATTGAGGGTGGAGAGAAGTTGGCAGAAAAACATGAGAGCAAGGCTTTTTGACGTATACAATGGAGGTCAATGGGGTGAGAAAACTCGAAAAAAGTACTACGCGAAACGGTCTTGAAACTACAAGAAACCAGTAATAATAAAAAGAAAGAATAATTGTCTAGACTAGAATACGAGGGTTGAAGAAAAAAGTGGTAATTTGAAAATACTGAGATTTCTTTTTTTAGTTTTCGTCTAGTAATAGTCTCACATTTGGTTTGCAAAATTTAACGACTTAATTATCACCGTACACTTCACAACAAAATTGCAAATCGTTGAAAATTTTCTGTAGAATTTAACCTTTAAACCTAACAATTGAATTTCATTTGAATTTATATTTTTCAACAATTTTGCTCGGGCTGCTTTATCAAAATCATTTGGGTCAATTTTCGAAAATTGAACTAACCCAACATTCATTTTTCTCAGTTAATTTACCATGATACGCACTTGTTATTATTAAAAACTTTTGCTTCGAACGACTCGTAATCTTTGTTTTTTGTTTTTATAAACAAGCCGGTATCAATTATAGGAAAATATTGAGAAAAGAAATTTGTTGTTTTAACAAAATTTTTGTTCAATCAACAAATTGTGGCGAACAAAATGAAATTTGTTGATTAACAAAAATTTTGTTGGTTCAACAATATTTTCGTCGTAGTGAGCAATATTTATTGGAACCAGTCAATTAAGTGGTTGAATCAACCAAATTTTTGTTGAGTTAATGAATTTCATTTTGTTTCCCCACATTTTGTTGTTTGAATAAAAATTTTGTTGATTTAACAAATTTCTTTTCTCAGTGCGAAATGAGTTCGAGGATGCGAAATTTTTAAATCACGCCGATTTATGTCGTACACGATAGAGTTACGTTTCGTAACTCAGTTTCTCATTATCAATAATTGTCATTATTGATCTGACTATAATTCTCTTAGGTTTCTGCGTTCTCCTAACGATCTTCGAATAATGATACGAATATAATGTATTCGTATAATTTATCAGTGCGTCCTTTGTTCAGCAAATTAATTCTATCTCGTCGTAACCAATTTAAAAAAGTCTCATTACTTTGTGCGAGGTGATTAATGATTTTTTCAATTTTGATTCCATAGATCAGAAAAGTTTGTTACCTCAAGAATCTTCGGTTATTAATATCAATGAAAAAACTCTCCGAACACTATTAATTTGTTATACCCAGGCTGTATTCATTGACAAACTTGCGAGGTTTCTTTAGTTTTGTAGACCTCTTGAATAATCTCGAAAGTTTCCAAGATAAAACTTTTTTTCACTTAATTTATCATGGTTCTTCAAAATTACTATCTGATAGAAATTAGTTTGAGTGAAGAACTTCCCTAAACTTCATTTTGAAACGAAAGAATTTTTTTTCTACCTCCGTAAAGAATGAAGTGACGAAATAAGAAAAAATGCAATGAATTTTTTTTTTTCAGTACAATAGAGCAAAGTTGAGTTTGATATTTCAATATTGAATTTCTTTTATACTTTACATTTCTTTCTGGGAAAAAAAATCAGTAAAACAGACTCATAAATATTCATATAATTCTTGCGTAAATGGCTTTCTCCGTAAGAGCGACAAATATACGAAATTTCATTGTCCTGTTAAAATTAGCAAAGCCGAATGTTGACCTTTTTGCTCAAAGTTCCATTGCATCTTTGCAGCATTGGCTCCCTGTTTTACTGAAAATTTAGTTAAATTGTTATCGCATCTTATCGTATATAATCACGTCGTTAAATCGAAATATTGTTTTTGTACAAATAAATAGTTCTGAATAATTTTAAATATTTTTTGAACGTTTTCCTTAATAAATTTTCTCAAAGACACATTTTTGTGATACGTAGCATAAGAGATGTAATTTGACGCTCGAGGTGGCTCCCATTTGACCTCGACAAAATTGGAATTGTTACTTTGTGGAGCTCGAGCAAAACGTTGAACGATACTTCGTATGTCGCTGATCACGAAACGTTTCCTGCTCAATTGCAGCTAGCAGTAGTGGCGTATACATGGACGTTCGACGCGTTCACAATCCGCAACACTTTTGCACCCTTACCAACGTGGTCTCGCTTGCTGAACATTACTCGCGTTACAGTGAGCCAGTGAGGATCGAAACGCCGGTGAAGCAAGTCGAACGTTCATCGAATCACTCCCCTTTTACTCCTCTTTATGAAAGTTCGAATAAAACGTCTCAAAATAAAGAATAAAATAGAAAGAGATCAACGAAATCAATAAAAATCAGAAACACTAAAAAAATTTAACAAAGCCAAAACAAAAGTGACTTCAAAAAAACTTAAAAAAGATCGAAAGGAATAAGTGACAGACTTGTGAGAAAAAAAAACATCACGAAAATTTCCAATAAAGTGCAAAGAACGGCGATAATGTTGATAAATGGGTGGTGATGGCCAATTTCGCGTTACCTTGTCCGTTAGAAAAGAACCCGGTGCCGGTCCCGTCTACTGCAAGATGGAAACGTCAGCGAGGTTCCGGCAACTTAAGACCGTTAAGCTCAGCAGCGATTCTCTTTATCGTCTCGATATAAGCTTCAAACCACCTCAACTTTTGCAGTAGGTATACAGCTCCGAAATTTAACTATGTTTGTTTGAAAATTCTATTCGCTGTACCTCCGTTGAAAAAACTTTAGACAATACGAATAAGGGCATCGCAGAAAAATGTGGAAAGTTTGTGAAAAGTTTTGAATATTAGTAAGTTACTATCGGACTGCATGTTGAATAATTACTTATATTAAAAAATCAATCGATTAGATCAAAAATCTTTCGAGCACGAACGCAGTCTTACTTCGAATTCGTAGTGGGTTTGTAAAATTGTATTCTTTTGTCCCATCAAAGCCTAAAACAACATTATTCCAGTGAATTTGATGCAGAAATTGCTGATTTTTTTATATTGCGATCGCGCAAATTTCTATACAACAGTGAAAATGTCTTAATCCTTTGAGTCATGGTGGGACATACGTTGTCCCACGTTTTCAAATTTTTAGTTCAGATTTGTAATCAGCAGCACCAAAAACCTATGTAAGCAAACTTTCAAGTAAATCGTACGTAAAGAAAAATGTATGCCTCAAAGGGTTAAATTCAATCAATAATTATTGAATCCCTTCTTTACAAAATTAACCATTTTACGTAGAGAGTATATCATATGTATTTGTTATCCGTTTTATGAACAAACAAATCATTTCGGACACGAAGAACAGAAACAAGAATGTTCTCCGTAAACAGGATTTACGACAAACTCGTTTTTTTAGATTCTATTAACGGGAGAAACCAGTTTAGGAGGCCGAAATTTTGGTGTTTTTCGTGAATTTTTTTAACAAGGAAGGAATAATCAGAATTTGTTTAAGCTTGGAAGATATTTTATTCATGTTTTGAAGTACACTTTGTAATTTTTTCAAGTAATTTCCGCCGGAAATAGTGGAGTTAGAAGCTGCTGTCCATGGACGATCGCCATCCGAGTTTTTTGCTGGTGGGCATTCCTGAAATCACAATTTTTATCTGTAATCATTACAATTTTCTTTTTTCGTTAACAACATATTTCCTAAGAATATGAACCTAATTGTGATCAAAAAAGTTGAAAATTGCATGTTTTTGAGGTGTTTGAACACAATATCATGTTTTTACACGATGTTTTTTCACCTTTTTTGCATGAAAAAAAATATTTGTATTAATAATATCATCCCAGAGTTAGGCTCATATAGATTGTAATTGAATAAAGAATATTCACACAAATTTTCAGAACGATTGGTCAATAACTTTTTGAGCTAGAATGCCCACCAGTTGAAAAAAGTCGTCCATGGGCAGCAGCTTCTAACTCCACTATTTCCGGCGGAAATTACTTGAAAAAATTACAAAGTGTACTTCAAAACATGAATAAAATATCCTCCAAGTTTAAACAAATTCTGATTATTCCTTCCCTGTTAAAAAAAATTCATGAAAAACACCAAAATTTCGGCCTCCTAAACTGGTTTCTCCCGTTAAATGATGCAAAAATCTGTTTGCATGCAAACTAGCAAAGTTCAATTATAATTATATTGGTTTTGTTGAAAGCCAGTTTATCTATAAGCCAGTATGATGGAAATATTACTGCTAATCTTACAATATTAAGCAAATATTTGAAAATCGCTCAGGGAGACAGGGATAATTTTTCTATGGGTTTAAAACATCGCCGGACATTAGCCGATTAGAAAACCTGTAGGACGAAAATGAAGCATCTCTGAGTATGTGAATGTATGAATTTGCGATGAGACACGTTAGAACTTCACAAAAAATTTCGATGTTTTATTATGTAAGATTTTTTAATGTAAATTGAATTATTCCTTTTTGTACCCTGGAATTCGTATCCATCTTAATTCTTTGCACACTATCGCAGATGTTGTAATTGCCGAAGTAAATTTTCGAAAAATCGAAAACTCCAAATTGCACACAAAGACACACGAAAAAAAATCCACGAAAAATTACTGTGTTAACATATTTTCGTCCGACTATGTTAAATAAAACGATAAAAATTGATGAGTTGTGGTATTTTTTACAGACAGATATAATTTTTCGTTATAAAAACACGATAATTCACAAGAAGTAAATATTGCAGTGTGTCAGAATTAAGAGACATTCGTGAATTCTCAATTTTTACTAAACAGCATGGTGAAACACTCGACAACTGTATCCTATGACTGCAATTCCATTCCGCATTTATGAAAATTTAGAAGGAACACAGTAATTTTTTGTCAGTATGACTAGAAAAAAAACTTTTTGTCAGTATGACTAGAAGAAAAATTCATAGATTTTTGAGTTTCAAATATTTTTACTGTGTTGCTCTGTAAAGTAAAATGTCACACAGTAAAAATTCATAGATTTTTGAGTTTCAAATATTTGTACAGTCCGACAAAAAGTAATATTTTTAATGAACATCAATGAAATTTCTTCTTCGCGTAGGTATATATATTACGAGTAATAAAAACATCATGAATCTAACAATGGAATCGTTTCGAGTGTTCATAGAAATAATTTTGTGACGCCCAAAAAAAATCGGTTGCAACGAAAAATGCGATAAAAAATCTCAACACGAAAGTTTAAAGCAGACTATACATTTCGCCGTTCTTGCAAAGTTTTAATCAAATTTTCATAGTTTATCGCAACAATATTCTTTTCTCAATATCTAATTTCAATCGATTTTTCATGTTTAATTAATATTTAAATATTTGCTATCTCAAGATATGCAGCAGTGCGTTTTTTTGTACTAGCTGATCCAAATGAATTTCTATATCTAGTTATATAGTATTTTAATATTTGCTATCTCAAGATGCAAAAGTGCTTCCTCTGCACAAGCTAATTTTATTCGGTTATTACATTTAATTAGTATACTAATTGAATGTTATAACTGATACTGCGGGTACGAGCTGCAAACAACGCATTGTCTTCATCCAACAACGATATGATTGTTCCAAGCAATCAAATTGCGAGCTGAGATACGTATTGCTCAGTACGACAATACCCTTGTTGAATTAACAAATTTCAATTTATTCGCCGTGGTCTCGTGTTCATTTAACAAATTTTATTTTTCAATGTGTAGCCATCCTTTTTACGTGCTTCTTCATTTTAATGAATTATTCTATTGAATGAGAATTTAAATATTTGTTATCTCGAAATGGGGCAGTGCTCTTTAAACGCTAACATATTTATGAATGGATGCAGCTTTGCCGCATGAGAGATGGGTCTTAAGACCATCCGCAGGTGAACTCGAAAAGTTGGTGGTAAACTTATGACCTCGAATCCTTTTGCTAGGGCGAAAGCCACTCTTTGCGGAAAATTGGCCGTGATATGAAACTTTATTCTTCTCGCTTCATATATCCTGAAGCTCACACGTATCATCATTGCAGAGTTTTCGTCTCAAGAGAGATATACATACATTTTCGAGGAGCTCATTTGAACAAAGTATATTTAGATTGTTCGCGTTGAATAATAGGGTCACCGTATTTTTTAAAAGTCATTACTAAACTAAAATCGATAATTAGAATTAAATTAGTTGATGCTCTCCTTTAAATTTAGCAACAGTTTGTGTTTTTTTTTTTTTTTTTTTTTAATATCGCCCATTGACGCACATTTAGGCGACAAAAGCTTAAACGTTTTCTAGGCTTTTTTTAAAAACCCAGAGATAGAATCAGCATTAGGAGAAAATTAAATCGAAGGAAATTGAAAAAATAATAAAAATGATTTTCGTTGCATTTCAACGGCGCAAACATCAATTCCACCAGTTTCTTGTCCACGGTTCGGACCTACTTTTACTCACACCTACATATAAATGGGAAAGGTTGTAATTTTAGTTTAAACAAGTCCAAAGTTATCATGTTTATTACAGCTTACATGAAAAACTGGAACGTTCCTGTCGTGTCAGAAGCTCTAGTTTCATACTTTACTATTTATACGTTGACGGTATAAAGACATATATTACACTTTTATGACTTGCAATATATACACTTTACACGAAAGTAATCCGATCTAATTGATCTAGAAAAATGATACGTTCGGAGAAAATCGAATAACATTTTACCGCCAAAATGCCATATGGTTGCATCAATCCGCTAGGCATGCATTAAAATTGGTTAGAAATATCGATAATCCATTAAAAAAAATTGGCGAAAATATAACGTCAGCAAAATTTACATTTATCAGTTGATTTTTTTGAGAATCCATCGCTAAAAATATTTTTTCTAGGTTAAAAGAACGTATTGTAATACAAATCGACCTAAATAAACCTTAATTAATTAAAGTTAAATAATACTGCACTAGATGTTGCATAAACCATTGTAAAAATAAATTTTATAACTTATTTAGCCAGAACGAAACGTAAAGTAGCAATAACCAGCTTAAAAACTCATTCTTTCATTCTGTGTTTATAAAACACATGAACGCGCGAGAGATAGAGAGAGATAAAAATTTATAAAGTGAAAATTTCCTGCATCGTTCGACTGATCAGAGAAACAAAGTCCTGGCCCATTATTGCTATTGTTCGGCGTGAGCTTTTTTGTATTTCAATCAGTCAATCATTGTGGAAATTTTCACGTGCGAAATTGCGAACCGGGCGAAGCATATGCGTTTTGTCAAGTTCTAAGCTCGTTTTGAGCGCCTTTGTAAGTCACCTCAAGATCTTCTAGCCGAATTCACATGGAAAATATCATTGAAGCCACTCAAAAAATATTTTTTCTTCTAAGGTCCCGGGTTAAATATTTCGTTAGAAATATTTGTTCTTTTACACTGTGAAAAAAATTACTTTGATACAAATTAATCAATTATTTGTACACTATCCAGTAATATTCGATATTCGGATAAAATAAATGAATTTTTAATTGAAATACATTTATGTGGCGTAATGTTCGTTTGTATTCGTTGCGAAGAAAAATTCATTTGCTTTCATTAAATACGAATTACTTGGATCATATACATTTTTTGTACATTGTAGAAATACGATATTAAGGTTTTGGGGTTTGCAGGAAATATTTTATCCTAAATCTTCTCAATTCAATGATATTTAAGGTCTTACGAGGACATATACAACTAGAAGGGGTAAGAAAGAGTCATTGAAAAAATAATTTTTTTTATCCAGCAGTTTTGGAGCAATAGGATAAAGCACGGGGTCTAATTCGAGACTCCGTGTCGCAGCCGTGTACCACTTTTCTTTAAGGGGTTATATCTAGTAGTTTGGGTTGGAAAAATGAAAATTTGCATTTTCATTTTGCATTTTCTCAAAGTATATCATCTTAAGAACGTTTTACCAAAATATTATAAGGATTTGAGAATGAATATATTTAAGCGCGTTACTTGAGAGTGCGAGTCTCCGAGCGCAGCGATCTCGATTCGAGCACGATTTCTCGAAAGCAATTTAACCGATCGATTTGAATCTTTCACGAGCTTGTTTCTAATTGTAATGGCTTGTTCGTTAATGAAGGAATTTTCATTTGGACCAAAATTTATATTTTTTCGGTCAAAAAACCTCATTTTTGGAACCTCAAAAATCAAACTTTTCGGACAAATCGACATTTTTTTTGTAAATCAAAATTTCGCTAAACCCTTTGTTCACGAAGAGCGTATATAGTATTATACTAACGAAATCTTTTTGGTTTTTTTATTTCAAATGAGCCGTTCCAGAGATATCATGCTCACCACGAAAAAATTTATCAAGAGACTCGGTAGAGTCTCGGGACAAGTACATTGACTCGGGCCGTCGTCTGCTGGCCCGAGGCTCGCTGAGACTATATTATCTCTGAATAAAATGATTCGCGGTGGTTGGAGTAAAATTGGCATGTCATTTCGTTAATTACGATGCTCAGGAGTCCATTGATGTTCTGAAAATTGAACTGAAGACTAATTGGGAAATTCTCTTTCGATTGAGCCCAAAATCAGTATGATCGGTGGTATAATTGCTGAGAAAAAACTTTGCACAGGCTCAAGATTATGCTAAAATTCTAACGTATCGAAGGATTCGATGTGTCTGTATATGCACGTGCAGACAACACAAGCAAAGGCCTCTTGATGCCTCCCGAGTTTCTGATTGGTTATAAGTACCTCAAAATATGTATTAATTGATACTGTATATTGTATTTTAATAAGATGATGTTAACATGGCTTAAAAAATCATGAAAATCTCTGAATTTTCCCAAGCACAACTAGACATAACTCATTAATTAAAAAAAAAATTGTGAACGTTTCTCCAAATGTGTATTTTTAACGACGAAAAATCTTCATCCAGATATGCCAGTAGTTGTCAAAGAAAAAACAAGAGATTTTGATCGTCATAGCTTTCTGTATGTATATTTCATCTTAAGAGTAATGTCTCACCGGGTATACATACGAACATTTGACCCTTTTTCTCATTCGGGATTACTTATAAGAGGTTCAATAAATCCTAGAGATCCTAAAGAACGGAGATATCGTTTTTTCTTTCACGTTCTCTCCATCTCTCGAGGTTTTCGATGTCAACTTGAAAAATCGATGCCAAGGTTGGAAGGAAAAATCCAATGGCCGAGTTTTCGACCTCCCGCGTATTTATTTGTTCTATGAATTCGTGAAACTGGAAAAAAAAATTGGAGGAGAGAGCTTTCACTAGTGGTGTATGACAGAAGGTTATTCCTCAATGGACACGATCCTCGATGTATCATAGTTTTTCGTTCGAACGGATAGTGCCCGAGCAATTGCAGAAACTGAAATTTAATGTACGTACATGCTCTTGGCTACGAAACTTTATTGCAGTTTTCTTTTCTCGGTTATTAACATTTTAACAATTTTCAACATATATGAAAGTTTTTATTGACAATTTTTGTATTTTTATATATAGAACTTGGAAATAAATATTTGGAGCATTCTTGCAATTGCTTATGTAATGGCCATTTATGGATACATAAATATGATAAAATATATCACTCGTTTGACCTACCGTCGTTATTTCGGTTCGATAACGACTCGTCCAGTTATTCGCCCATATCAATGAGTTTCTTCCAACGTCATGAATTATTTTCTCGTTTTACCTTTTTGTAATATCTTGAAAATATGAGTCAAAGGGATATAAGCAATACCGAAAGTTCATAAGATTGGAAAACAGAATAATTCTATTGAAGATTCTTGTTCCGGCTCTTTAAGTATGCCTTTGTCACGTACCACAATAAACCAACACACATACGTTCAATAAAATACATTTCATTAATACAGGAAAAAAAAACACAATTAATTAATAAAAATATCAAAAGAGACTTATCAACGTTTTTGCATTTTTGTCCAATAGTAGCACTTTGTTCGACTCCGTCGAACAAATTTCCTCTTCAAAGTTATTTTGAAACAAACGAAATGAAAATGTTACTGCAACGTAAAATTAGAGCGATTTTACCAATATTAATCGTTATCGACAGTTGGAAAAATTGATTTCATAATAAAAATTTTTGAATTCCTACCAAAAATCCTCGTTATTATAATATTTAATTTTATTTTAGAACATTCCACACGTTTAAGCTCATGAGGTGAACATGTCGCATCAATTGTTATTCAGGAACCGACGGAGAAGTCGTAAATATATTATATACGTTTAGCAATTCGCTTAAACCGTGTCAAATAAAGTGTCACGAAAAGCCCTCAATCGAGCACCGTAGTTCCGCACTTCTGAAACTTTTCTCACTGCATAGGGCACTCTCCAAACATACTACGATTTTGCACGTATATGTATTAACGCACGAACGCACATACTCGAATATGAGGACACACGTGGATACGTTTTGAGATCTGTACATGGGAAATTGCATAGGAAGACCAAAATAATTGGTTTGGATCGAGATTTGTTGGAGGTTTCATTAAAAGAGGGTGGGAACTGAAATTCAGTTTTCGGATCAATGCATGTAAATAGAAAACAGAGTACTATGAACAGAGGAAACTTCAATTTTGCAATGCTTGAACTTTCTTGCATGTACATTTGGCACAATACGTTTTGAAGTGATAGACTGTAATTCCAATCCACATTCAAAAGCTTTTACAATATAATAAAAGAGTTCATTCGATATTATCAAACGTTTCTTTTAGTATGAGAATGTTCTATTGTTATACAGCTACGCTAAATTCAATAGAATCTTATAAAATTCAGTTGATTTTCTTAATCGAATACGAAATTACTTACTGAAACAACATTTCCTTCAAATTGAGTTCATTCGAAGTTTCCTGGCTCATGGTAGTTTAAGTTTTCATTTTTAATTATACGATCATTTTCGTTGAATAATTATTTAAAAAATTGATGGCTTCTAAAATTCAATGAATTTTTATAGAAATTTTTTTATGTCCCAGGACATTTGCCAAAATTGTATTATTTGTCGAAACACTTATCTCTCTCGATATTTGTTACGTTTCTTTGAATTTGAGTTAAATCGAATAATAAAAGATAATTGCAAATTTCGAAAATTATTGATAGATTCAAAAACCAAATAAAATAAAAATCAGTATGTTTTCAAATTTACCTGGAATTTTCGTATGACAACGAAGCTCGGATATTTCTATGTGTATTAGAAATTCCTTTCTGTTGATAAGGAGTTTAAAAATTAAAGCTATTACCCTAGTTTAACGATGCTTTTTATTCAGGTAAACTGACGATATTCCATTTATAAATATTAAAAACGATATGAAAGGATTAAATAGGTAAATCTTCCAATTGTAAAGAACGATGCAGAAAGGATTTTAAGAGATTAAAAAATTATCGGAATGTTAATATCAAAATATAACAATGCATTTTTATACCATTTTATTATAAATTTTATAATAAGTTCTTTCATTTCGCGATGGAATTTGTCCCACGTATATAACGTGCAGAGTATTGAACAACGCCCCCGCTCATGTTTTAAATAAAGTCGAGAATTCTTTTAAACTCATAAACGAGAACGTCAATATATTTTGTTCGTTTTTTATTTTTTAGAATATCGAAACTAGAAATGAGAAAGAAAAATAATAAATTCTGAAGTATAGAGAGATCCAAAAATGATGTGTCTAATTTGTCTTTTTCATTTGTTTGCGATGATTTCTTTTTCGATCACAAAAAGATAACAACCACGAGAGAACGAAGGTTAATCTTTTTAGATAATACAGAAAAATGTATTATGAAATAACAATGTAATATAAAATGAAAAAAAAAAAAAATAAACAATATTTTCTACAAATTTACTGGTAGATTTTCGAAAATAATATTTATGAGTCAAAAGTTGCAGCTATTTCGCTCTGAAAATAAACCGTTCATAATAACGGTTGCAAATTCAGTTTTACGATAATCTGGATGACACATTTGTATTAACTATTACAAATGAACGTGATTTTCGGACCAATCGCTCAAAATTTGTAATCTCGATCGTGCAGCTCTATAAATTTTCAACAATATCATACAATTTGTGTTTTAGTAAAAATAACCATAATTCATTGCTATCTTGCAAATAAATTGACACTACAATACCTTTATTTCAAATTTGAGCTAAAAAAATGTATATTTTGTAAAATAGTCAATGTTTATGGGAAAAACAATTATTAAAATCTATTCCCAGTTGTCATGAAAATTATGAACTTTTTTATCATTAAACTTCTTATTCGAAAATACTTTCTAGTGACCAACTAACTTTTAATTTATATAAACGTGCGCAGAAACTATTTAACTGACATGGTTTGATGATATTTTTTGAGACAAAATACATTCGTGCTATATTTATAAGAGCAAAATCACGTACGCGATTAGTACGCTTGTATATTTAGAGCAAAAGTTAATGTTGTCACAAACTCCCACTTTCGATATGTCGAACGTCATAATATTAGTATGATCAACATTTGAACGACTAACATGCATAAAAAGACAACAGATTCTGCATCTTAATTTGTGGAATAACATGCTGTTGTTGGTTATCACTTACATGCCAATGGATTGATGAGAAAACAATAAACAAACTCGGTTCAAATGGAAGAGAAATTTTCACGATATTTGTTGTGGACACTGAAATAATTATAAATTATTGTTTGGATAAAATTCATGGGTATATTATCGTGAAACTGTGGAGCCTGAGAAAAAGTAAAAAAAATTGTATTTGCTGCTAGTTAGGAAGTTTTTTTAGTTCAGGGATGAAAAAATTGGTTTTCTTCTTTAAGTTAAAAAAGTCGAGAGATAAATATTTTTTTCTCATCTCTCAATATAAAATAATTACTCTGCTACGGTCTTTATATTAAAATATATTTATGTATTGTTTTGAAATTTGTAAATATTATCCATTGAACTGTCCGGTAAATGTTTTTTTTTCTACCACACACTTCATAAATTTACATTCGAAATATTTTACTGGACATCGGAATTTGGTAGTTACAGTCATACAGTCTAAGAATATTTCTTATGCGAAACAAGAAGTTTAATTGTAATTTATACAAATTTGAATTGAATTTAGCAGTAATGTTAAGAACTTCGGATTGTCCTTTTGTTTCTGGGATGTTTATCGTAACTTTTTTAATTGTTTCATTGTATATAATAAGACAACAACGATACTTTGAATCGATTTGATGTTTGCAGGTCATTGAGCGTCGGTGGAAAACAAGTAGAAGCGGTGGAACGTGCACGTGACGGAACTGCATGCGCTTACAGCGCTTATCACAGCACCAAAGACGTGGAACCAAGTGCACGCGGTCATCGTGAGGAACTGCCCATTGCGATGAGAGTTTTTGGTTCCGGTTATTTGACTACGTGTTTGCAAATAAAGTATTACAAATCTGGTGACCAGAGTCATTGCGAATGGGGGGCGAGACTGCACTGTATCGAACTCGATTGTTCGAGCGTCGAGGGTCGATTAGTTACAGTTGACAAAGAGACTTATCGAAAATTAGGCATTGAATCGTAACCCAATGAAAATAATGAAAAACAACTCATTTTTTCTCTTTGTCAATTAGTACTCGTTTTAATCATTTATTTATTGTCAATTTCTTCCCTTTTTATTTATATTTTCATTTCTATCATCGATTTATCGATGAATCATTAAATGTCGTAGAGTAACTTTTTTATTCTTTTATTAAAGGGAAATCTCCATGAACCTTTGAAATTATCGAGTCCTTTTCCTAGTTCCTTTGTTTCATGCTCACCTCTCAACAATTTATCAAAAATGAAATAAATAAAACAAAATTATTGAAACCAATACTCGTTATAAGAATTATGTTCTCGAATAATGATAATTTTCATTCGCAATATTAGACAGAAGCAAAAAAATATTGTTCTCGAGAAAATTCTCGACGAGCCATCAATATACTTTATTACTACTGCTCAACCTCGCCATTTGGACGATCCAAAACTCGATCGATCGTAACGACCATTAATTATTGATGCACTTGCAACAAACTATACGAAAAGAAAAAAGATACGTCCATCAATTCTTACATACGTTTCGATATATACCGTGTGGATATTTAATATCGATGACCTAAAGAGCCCAACTTGAAAGAGCCGAACAGAGGTGGCCTTTATTTTTACCTTTAAATAGATGACCTTTTTGTTCTTATCCCACCAGTATTTATTCACGCCTATTTCGTCTTCTTTTCATCTACTTTTGGTTCCATTCATTACCATAAAGTATCTCGAATTTCAGCGGAATAAAAATCTTCAAAAAAAGAACTATATATTTAGAGTATTTTCTCGTAAATAAATATAAGATAATTTTATTAAGTGGCAAAATCGTGCTTGGAAATATTTCAGGGTAGTAGATCTATGGAAAACGAAAGAAAAATAAATATATGTGCAAATCTTTGGATGATAGACATTTTTGTATTCGTCATTAATCCATTTTTCTTTTCACACAGCATTTTTTGAGATTTCAACTTTTTAAAACTAAGGTAATTCTCCGATTCAATCACATTTAGTGCACAAAGCAATTTTTAACAAATATTCGTAAGCTTATGTTTATGAAAAATTCGTTCTTATTAGTGAAAACAACAAAAAAAAACTTCTATTGTCTATTTATTTTTTACAGAGGTAGAAAAAGAGCGATTGAAAAGAATTTTTTTTTTTTCTGTAAAGAATATTCTTTTTGAAGAATTCGTAGAGCGTATGGGCCTGGAAATTGAGGGGACATTCTACTTTCTCAGATTTAAAAAATCGATTCTAACGATACGAAAAAACGATAAATCTGGTTAAACAATTGTAAGAATTTTATTCATAAAAGCAACGAACGCATTAATATCGGTACCTGTACACATTGTTGGAGCTTCATAGTGAATAATACAGAATATAAAATAGCAGAGATATGATATATTATGTTTTACGCCCATCAATGATGTTTCTTGTACAACGAAAACATATCACGTAAATTACGAATAATTTTGATAGTATAAATTGTAAAGAATAAACGGAGAGTTCAAAATCAGAAATCGGACCAACAAGAAGTTTCTCGTTCGTTAAATAAAAAAAGAGAGAGACAGAGAGAGAGGGGGGAGGGGAAAGGGGGAGGGAGGGAGGGGGAAGAGAGAGAGAGAAACAAACGTATTTAATATTAATGAATGAATAATTTCCGTTGAATTTTTTGTCTTGAGTCCTTGCACGGTCTCAAAATCGTACAGTATATTGACAATATAACATGTACAGAGTATAAATTAAGAGTGAATATTCTGTCCGACGAGACAAGAGGCGAATAAAAAATCTTAAAAATCTCATTGTCCGGATATTAATTTTTGTTTTCCTTCCCGCGTGCACCTTCTGCTTTCAACTTCGGAGGTTTTCAATCTTCGAAGTACATTTTTAGGTCTGAGAGATCCAAATTTTGATCGCACATCATCACTTTTGGCTAAGTTATAAAAATTGTTGAAAATATCATAACTCACAGCTTTTTTGGAGGTTCATAATTGAGCAAAGCATTGGCCAACTGTTTGTCTCTCAAATCGGAAATTTTATTGCGCATCATAATCGCCAATTTGGTATTTCCTCGTACGTACATGGCGGAGTGGTGCATCGCTATGTCGTGCATGAGAGGACACCACGTGCTCTTGACAGTTCCTCTGACAAGAGCGGTCATATAAGATTCAATTAAGCTGATGTCTTCCTCGACCGGATAGAGAAATTCTGTCAGAGGAACGGCCAAATTGTCACGTTTCAATCTTATGTATCTGAGTGCAGCCGCGTGTTCGGACCACAATAATTTGCGATAATGAACATCGTGACGTTGTCCAAGTGGGACGAGAAGGGCCATGGAAAATCCGTCATTTCCGTACGAATTAGCGCAAAAACACTCGCAAAGAGAAGTAAAAAGATCCGTAAACGAGCTCAGCCCCGGTAATTCGGTGTTGAAATCTAATTTTTTGTAATATTTCTTGAGCAATCGTTGCAAAGTCTCGTTCAATAAAATCGACACGTCATCGTTGAGGTAAATCGTGTCGCAGAGATAAATAAGCAAGAGCCTGCTGTAACGAAGACTCGGTGAAAGATTCTCGACGATTTCCGGCATCGACAATTCGAGACTCAATTGTACGATTATTTTTGTTGTGTCAATATCTTTCCAATCCTTCGCGTGATTTTTGTTGCTCGTATAAACAGCCACGAGCGGCAAATAAAGCCAGTCTTTTGGCATCGCTGCCTGTTCCCAACTTCCGCCCGAAGACACGTATTCTCCATAAATTGTGCTAAGATCTTTTGGTAAATTCATCAATTTTTCTATTCTCTCATTGTCAACGTTCAGCTTTAAGCTGTTTAAGCTGTTTGTCAATTTTTCTATCGTTAGCGTTTTATCGTTGAGAACGTAGCCGAGAATTTCTTTGACCGCGAGCGATGCATCGCTCGGCAACGTTGATACGAGTTTTATTCCTATTTTTAGTACCATTCGTCTCGTTGATTCTTCAACTACATTTTGGAAACGTATTACCGATCGAACGATTCCAGTTACAAGAAATAATTCAATTCTCGTGTACCACGAACTTTCGAGACTCCAATCTTCCCTCGATAATCTTTCTATGTATTTCAGCAAATTTTTGCTATTCAACAATCTTTTGAACTCCTCGAATCTAAACTGGTTATTATCATCGCCCAAAACTTTGATCCACGTCCCGAGAAACGGTATAACGGAATTTAAGGACACCGAAGGTTGTAGCTCGCCATTCTCTGTTAAAACTCCGAGACTCGGGAGCGATGAAGGATCCCGGGAACTCGAGGATACGTAACCACTTAACAAATTCGATGTAGAACTGAAAAGTTATTTGACAAATTATTATTTATCGTAAGTAGTGAACGTGCGTTATTTTTTTTTTTTTTTTTTCAAATAATTGAGCAAAAAAGATATAAGACTTTTCGTAAAATAAATAACAGTTCAGTAAACACTGAAAACAATTTTACGAATAAATATTTACTAATTGTTTCAATAAATTATTTTTTGTGGGACTTTTCGTTAAATACATAACAGCTCAGTATATTTAACGTAAGACTGCAAACGTATTCACAAATAATTATTTAAAAGATTTAATAAATTATTTTTTTGCAATAATTAAGAAAATAGACTTTGAAGACTTTTCATGAAATCAATTTTACTACTATTTTTTACAATTTTCTAATCTTACCATAAACCCTCGAGGATGTTAGAACTCGAGATCCACTGACATTGGAATGAAAAAGGGTCTTTCAGGGTCGCTAGGATAATCGCAACGAGTTTGGTTTGACTCCACTGTGAAAAATATCGAATATTAAAATCGTCGAACGTAATGGATCTCCAAATTGAGGAGGGTCGGAATAAATAGCGATAATTCTATTTTGTATAACAATTCTCAAATGAATCAATGAATAGACAGAGAAATAATTTGAAAAAATCATAATAAAAAAATAAATAATTATAATAATAATGATTTGAATATTAAAAGGCGTTTGTCAGGTATTTGTAAGAACTGTTCGAAATCTTCAACAAAAAAAAGCAACAATTATGAAAATCTATTTCGGTTTTTGTTCACCCTCTTCGATTATTGCGAATATTCATGTTGCCAAATTAACGTACCGTGGGTGTCGACACTTTTGCCAGCTGCGTGGTCCACTTGCTCAAGAGTTCCGTGATGAGAGATATCAACAGAGTTTCGTGAACAGAAACATTGATCAGAGCAGCTGCATGCTCACACGTTAATTCCGATGAACTACCGAGATCGTGATTATCCAGCAAAAGGCGCAATTGTGCGAGAAGCTGTAACCGCGCCCCAGCCACACTGTCCATTGCAACATTTTGCAATAGTATTAATTTCCAGAGACGCAAACTCTCGATTGAGAGACGTATTCCGATAAATCTAGAACTGAAAAATTTCGACCGATATTACAATTTTGTTTATAATTGAATTCTGATTATTATTTCGATAATTTTGAAACGAGCGTATCAAAAAATATAGTTCTCTAGAAAAAAAAAACGACTTCCGAAATGAGACGTAAATAGTTGCTCAAATTATACCAAAAATAAAATGCTGAAAGAATAAATTGCAAGTCATGAACAGTGAAAATTAAATAAATGAATGAAATATTTACATCGATTCATCCAACGCATACGACATGATGCGATGAATCATTTTTAGCTTGTCGAGCCTCTCAGCGACGGGTCTGCCCGCGTACGAGATCAGCACGCGACAAAATCTAACAGCAGCAATGCTTGGAAAACCATATGCGTTTTTCATTGGATCGTCAGGACCTAAAAAATAATTACTTTCAAAAAACGAATCTAAATAGTCGGTCTTCGATAAAATATATACAAAATATGTATAAAATTTCTCATATAGATATAATCATTCCAATACATAAAATTGCGATAAAAAAATATGATATTTCCCACTATGAGGAAATCATCGGTTTTTGTATCACTCACTGAATCGATTCAAACCGACAGGAATAAAATTTTGAACGATGCTTTCGAGCAAATGTGGAGTGCAAGCAATGTTCAATGCTGTTATGCGTGATTGTCTCGATAAACGCGTTAAGATTTCTAGAGCTGCGGTTACGCCTATTGGCGGTGGATGCATTTCGTTCAAAATATACCTGAAAACCAATCAAACGAAAATATGCTATATGCAAAGTAATTAATGTA
Organism: Rhimphoctona megacephalus; assembly: GCA_963989365.1. Taxonomy (NCBI): domain Eukaryota; kingdom Metazoa; phylum Arthropoda; class Insecta; order Hymenoptera; family Ichneumonidae; genus Rhimphoctona; species Rhimphoctona megacephalus. The sequence continues at coordinate 10,626,669 of OZ022414.1, read as the reverse complement.
AAATTGCATTGTAAATATAATGAACCAAGAACAATGAACATAATTCTTCACTTTTTACGATAGTCATTTGTATTTTAGTGTACTTTTTTCATAGTTTTTTCTTTAAGTTCGTGTACATAATTTCTTGCCGATTTCTATTTTTCTTGCAAACTAAGAACATTTAAAAATAGCCTTTATTTGAATAAAATCATTTTTCTGTATAGTAAAAATCGTGAAACTTATCAAGGCAGTTGCCAAAAAGTTTATCTGTAAAATTTGTTTCAATCCAAAGATCATATTCGGAACACAACCATACGATTACTTGCCAAATTTTAAAATGTTTCATCATTCCGGATTCGAAATATTTCCCATCGAAGATTCCGCACTTTTGCATGCGTTTCTCACGGAAAACAATTGAAAATTTTACATTTCTCACAATAACTCTAAAACTTTTCTTTTAGGAAATCCTCCATTTCGAAGGAATACATGACAAAGATTGTCAAAAAAACTAAACTTTGACCGTTTAGTACCGGAAACAGACCAATAGAATATTCTAATATTTTTAATATCATACACGCCGAAAAAAAAAACATATTTTGGAATACGTTTTTTTTCCAAAGTAAAACCAACTTCTTGTGTATAATAAAAAAAATGTGTGATGTTTTTTACCTCAAACGGAGAACGATATCCGATCGAACAGCAGCAGCAACGGTATCCAATTGGGCAAGTTCGTGATCTTTCAAATTGCTCGTATCGGCAACATCCGTTTTCGGAGCGGTTAATTCGGGTTCAAGTATGCTACCATCGGGATAACGCCAACCGGAGAGTCTATCCAAGCAAATTTCGTCAGCATCGCTGTATAGAAAAGCGCGGAGTGCTTGCGTACCAGCAGTGACAACTGCGACGGAGGTATCGTCGAGGGAAAATCTCAGCAGGAGTAAAATATTTTTTTCATTGAGAGCAACGAGTGGAGCAGGCTCAAGAACTTTGTCGTACCATCCTTTACGACTTTTTTCCATTATATTTGCCAGAGTTGTGAGAGCCGTGCAGCGTTGTTGTTGATTCGACGAACGACTCAATTGCAACAATTCTTGCAAAGAATATCCTGGACGATCAGGCTCTTCGCCATGGTGATGTAAACCCTTGTCGACTGTGAGATTTTCATCGTGAAATGGTAAAAGTACACCGTTGAAATCAAAACGAGCATTGTACGGCTCCTCGGGAGTTGTTTTTTCATCTTTTTTAGGAACAACGTCTTTCATCCATTCGAGTTTTTCATGTTCTATCGTGTCCATATGCATCCATCCTTTCGTCGTTGCTGCTTCCACTAATTCAATTGCTGGAGTATCTTTCTCCAACATCTCACCTTCGTAACCCATTTTTGTCGAATTTTCCTCTATCCCGGTTTTATTCTTATCGTTGGATTTCGCTTCCATTCTGCTTTTGTCTGACGATTCCGTCTCCACCTTTTCGTCGGTTTCCATTTTATTATCGAGGATTTCGTTATTATTTTTTGTCGCCCATTCGCTTACGTTTTTCTTTTTGCTTTGAAGAAATTTTATTAATTCCGGACTCAACGTACTCTCCAGTTGAGACTTAGCCTGCAAAATTTCTTCCTTGCTCATTTCTTTCAATTTCTCCAGATTTGCTTCGTGGATCTCTTGCTTCAGAGAATCCACCACTGTCATCTTTTGTCTGGAAATTGAAGCAATTGGATTCTCTTTACAATAAATCGGTGACGTTTGTAGCTGCAAGTTTTTAGATACTTGCTGAAGAAACAAACTTCCTGTAGTACTGGATGCCTTGAAAAACATTAAATTTATAAATTTAATACAGACGGTACAATTTCAATACAATTTCAATTGAATTTTCATTGATTAATAATAATTTCAAAAAAAATAGATTATGTTAACAATTTCAGTGATGTTTTCAAAATATTTCATTCGATACGAACATTTAAAATCAACAATTTAATTAATGAAAATAAAGAGTCCAAATTAAATCATTTACTTTATAACACCTTCATATTAAAATATTTTTATTGAAAATCATAAGTATAAATTTGGTTACAGATTATTGAATCCATAATAGATCTCATTGAATATTTATTTAATTTATTTGAATATTTATTGATACACAATTTAGTTTTTTTGAAATTTGGTGAAAATAATAAATAATATAGATTAAGAAAAAAAATTTTCATCTTTTTTGTTTAATTCAAGTTTTGATATCATAATTTTCATTAAGTTTTCAATGATTTGCATGGTACTAAAAATATGATATAAGAATCTTTCCATCGAAAATATAATAGCCCCAATTCTAGTTGCAAGTTCTTTGAGCTTAGAACAATATTCATCGATGAATGATTGAATTTTAATACTCAAGATTTTGTGTACTTTCATAAAATTATATCATTCATATGAAAATATAAACATGGAATCAAACATCATTTTGAAAACCAAAAAAGCACCGTCGCATATTCGGATTTCATTAAATATTTATTGATCAACCCTTCGTTAATACACTCATTTTTATTGCTTTCATTCTGTCAGTCAAACAAATGTACAAAAAATCTGCATTACTTTTTACTATCTCCAGAATATATTAGAAACGTTTTTGGAGCATTGTTGTCTTCTACGTTTCTTTGTAGAAAGAGAAATCAGGAAAATGCCAACAACAATATTTCACTTGTACCTTCAACGAGCCAGTGTGCTGACGAAGGTTTAATAATTTAATTTGTGAATTTTTCAGTTTCATGAAAATCTCAAATTTTTCTTAGCCATTTATTTATAAATGAAAATAAAGGATGCAAAACCTTTTGATCGATAAGAAATACGTCGGGAAAGCCTTTTTGTTTGCTATCTAAAAATGTAGAGTTTGAAAATTCTGATGGATTTTTTCCTCCGGCACATTTTTTTTCTACGATCCTTCCAAGTATAATGCTGGAAGGATTCAGCGGTGAATTCTGAACAGGATCCGAAATAACGTGTGCAGTCTCGTTTTGGTTGACAGTTTTTTCAATATCAGGATTTATAATTGGTCCGTCAGACTGAGAAGTAGAGAACTTTTGTTGTTGCGCAAGGGCTCTGCGTTCAGCAAATTTCGATCGGATTCTACCACCCGATTTGACGTTCCCAGAGTCTTTAGTCTCCATCGGTACTGCGGTTTTTACCTGAGCTCGAAGATTTATGACTTTTGCCGAAGGTTCTTGTTTCGTTCGCAGGAATTCTTCTTGCATACAAAACAATTCCTCCTCGCCATCGCAAGGCTTAGGACGTTTCAAGGTCGTTAGCTCGCTCATTTTGTGCTTGAGCGTTCAAATTTTTAAATAATTTTTTTCTCCTAAGTAAAAAAACTCCGAAAGTTCTTTAGCATTTCGCGAAACATTCGAGCTTTAAAAACCTAACCTCAAAACCTTGATCACTAAAAGCAACGAAGTCAGATTTATATAGAAGCCCAGTTCTTATGGGCGCCTTGAAGACAAACTTTCTCCGACCCGATCTGCCGCTCCGCGGCGCGGCGTTCGCTCTGTGACGTCACTAGCGACCAGCTGTCATGTTGCCATGGAGATGGGGAAGCGTGGAGTGACGTATCTCTCTTGCACATTTAAAAGCAAGAAGATGCTTGGACTGAGCGCGTGGGGTCAAGTGATCGAATCCTACAATTGAAGTTTTTTTTTTTATGTAAAATGTATATAAATATTTGAGACCATTTTCTTTGTAATATAGTTTTTTTACACAATGAATATCTTTAAGAAAATGACGCAAACACGGGCCATTCAGATAAGCGGGATGAGCTCGACGTGGGGTGAAGTGTTCAAACCCTGATTTTCTTTTCTTTTTTTTTTTTCAAGTCCGCGACACACTATACCCGTAAAGCAGCTGGAAATGATAAAAATATTTTGAGTAACAATTTCTGATATGAAAAATACATTAGCCTGATATAAATAAATATAAGGTAGATGTCTACATTTTTTAAATTTAATTGAAATCAGTTTATTTTTCGGATGAGAATTTCGTAATTTCGAAATGGAAGAATAATTCAGTCATAACAGGAAATGGCGAACACTAATTTGGAACGAAAAAATCTTGACATAACCGAACTATTGTTTGTGGCATCATTAATTTTTTTCCAGTATCGACTATTTTTTTTCAAAAGCTTTTGAAAAAGTCCATAAAAATTTCCAATAGTTTTGAAAGCTTTTATAACGATAAGGCGTTGAACGAACAGTTTTTTGAATACTGTCACCTGAAAAAATTAAGGTGAAGATCGATGGGAAAAAGAATAAGGAACAAATTCAAAGTATGCTAGAAGAATTTCTTTTGTTTTTTCAACGAAGAAATATACGGTTTTTTCGGCGAATTTATATAAAGTCTCGATAATATCAAAAATTGGACTCATTTTTCCGACAAATGCCTGAATATGAAAAGTATTCAGTTATCTCAATTCATGTAAAAAATTGGCTCCATCTTCTTTTCTTCGTGGAAGTGTGTGTGGGTGTAATTGTTTTTAATACTTGGTAAAAAGCAAGCATAGGAATATTTCATGTACCCACTCTTAGTTAATTTTAGTTCACGTATAGCAGTATTATTGAAAAATAGACAGTGCATTTTAGAGCTTTTGTGTCAAAAATAGAAAACATGCGTGAACTAAAATTATTCAATGGAAACCACGGGAAGGTGACGGGTGTCTTCCATGGGGACGGGGAGGATGTACTGGAAAGGGTGGGTATGAATGGGGATGTAATTAGGTATTAAGGAGTTTTCCTACTGTATTGTTGAAAAAAAAGAGAAAATAGTATCTGCTGAGATCGGAAAAAGAAAAAATTTAAAAAACATGCTGGTAACAGTAGGATCACTCTTTAATATAGGATATTTTTCAGAACCTTTCACAAGGTTGCAAAATTTCGGGGAAATATGCCTAAAGCAGACCCCTGGTTTATTTTAGTAACCAACAATGACAATCTGAAAAAGCGTACTTCTTTATACTTTAATTATTTCGAAAAAAATGATAACAAGATCATAAGTCAACATGAGAGGACTAAAATATCAGAGTACCATGGTCCGTGTTAGAAATACATACCCTAGAGATGAAAATATAAAACAATATGAAAATTATTGCATTAATTTCTAAAAAGAACAGTTTTTGACTAGAAATCGTAGAAAAAGAAAACTTTGTCTAAATAAAATATTTAAATCACAAAAAATGTAAAAATGAAATATTAACTCGAAACTTCGAACAAATCTTATATCTACATAGTTTTCTATTTAAAAATTGAAAAAGCAGACTAGTTTTAGAACCAACTTTTAAAATATAATTAAAAAAATATATTCGACTAGAAATGCTGAATAACACTCGGAAAAAAAATTTCACAGGAAACTTTGAACAAATCTTATATTTAAAATGAAATCTTTATCAGAGATATTAAAAAGTGGACTAACTTTGGAATAAAGTTTGACAATATTTTGCTAAAAACAACTGTGAGGTTGAAGTTCACATCTTTGAAATGCTACAAGGTTCTTTAGTGTTAGGAAATACAATTTAAACCGTATGAACCATATTTGGCTGTGACAAATTATTTCTCGAGTACTCAAAAAGTTTGAATATAAAAAAATTGCAACATCTTGAAAATTAATGATGAAATGGGATATTTTTTGTTACCTTACAAAGATGCTCGCCTCAATATTATGAAAGTTTCATTTTATTTACATGAGCGTGCATATTGAATCATAGAGATAAGGACCCCCTGGTTCGTCACTTCCAAAGTATTTATAAAAGACTCCAAACCCTCTCTATTATATGCACAAACACATAAATTAATGTCTGGAGAGATCAATCCTTTTATTTGTTAGTTATGTGGAAAAATATGCGTTGATGAAGAATATAGCAATTTGGAAGCAATGAAAAGTGAAAAAGATATTTACAGAAATATCCGGTTTAATAGGAACTACAAACTTTTTTGGAAATGTGTGAAAAAACAAAAGGTTGATCCACTCTGTTCATGCCGCACCACTCATTGATGCGAAACTTTGAGCAATTTTCTGGACGGTTTTCCGTATGGTGTTTTTCGTTTACGATTTGCCGCATCTCGCATTTCGCGAGATTTCCATTTCAAGTGGTTGAACAAAAGCGTGCGGACGCAACCCAAAATATGTTTTTTCCGTATTCTCGGACGAAATCCACACAATCCAATTATCGTAACTCGGGAATTATTATGTTTCTGATGAAATTTCAAGGGGGGAAAAAGTTTTATTTTTTCATTTTTAATGCTTTGAAATTTTTTCAGATTTTTTTCTCAAATTTTTTTTCGATAATATTTGATTCAAACTAAGGTAATTCGCTTACAGTTTCTTGAGAAGTATGGGGTATTTACTGCTGTCAATACTTTTTTTCATTTCAACATTAACTGCTGTAAATACTAATTTACTTTCTGTAAATAATCAGTCAATTTTGACGTAACAAAAGTGATTATTTTTTATAAAAATAAAATTTGGGAAAACACCGAAAACCGTCATATTCGCGTGTATTAGTATAATTTCCCAATTAATACATGGTGTCGAGCTGCTCCCGTGTCCAGATTTTGTCAGAACTTATTGTCGAAAATCTAAAACCCTTCCGAATGATTGATTAACTTGCGACTAGAAAATAATGAAATGGTAACGAAAAAAAAAAGTTTGAAGAAAAATCTGAAAACGTTCCATAGCATTGAAAATGAAAAAATAAAACTTTTACTCTTATGAAATTTCATCAGAAACACAATAAATAATTCTCGAGTGACGATAATTGGAAAGTGTGGGTTTCGTCCGAGAATAAGAAAAAAAAAAAAAATTTGGAGAAAAATCTGAGAAACCGACGCAACTGTTTGCCCTTTTGAAGTTTTTTCAAAAGCTTGTCGTTTCCGTGTTACACGGCATTTTTGAACTTGGTTCATTTTTGACAAAAAAACGGAATAACTTTGGCGGGAAAAATCGCACAAAGTTTTTTCAAAAAACAAAATTGAAGCTCGAGCTTTCACCTTCATGATTCCGTTCGGAAAAATACATACAAAAAATTTCCTATGGAAACGGGGCCCACCTGAAAGGGGGGTAAAAAAGGCGAAAAATTGTCATTTTGAAAACAGAGTGCTGGCTGTAAAACTAATCGTATAAATTATTCAAAGAAATCAAAATGAAGCTGAATCCCTCCCCTTCGAAATGCCGTTTACTTAATCTCTTTACGTTGATTACCACCGAAATAGCATAACAAAACGTTTTAGAACTTTTCTGGACTTTTGGCCGGTAGTGTAAAAAGATATTACGTGACTGTTTTATGACGCAATTTTAATCGGTGGGATAAAAAATCAAATTGAAATTCTCTCAAGTGGAAATTAATTCAGAGAAAATTAATAAAGCTGAAAAGGTATCAAATTTCGATATTAAAAAGAAATATTTGTTTAAAACGAAAAAAAAAAAGTAATGAGGTGCCCAAGAATCGAACCACAGACCTTCGAGTCATGAGTCGTCAACGCTGTCCACTCAGCTACGCATATTATTTTTGTAACATTTGATCAGAACTTGCTTATAAATCGTGAGAGAGCTTGAGATTTAGAAGTCATGATCCGTTCAATAATCACAAGAATTAAAATATTGAGTTACGCATTAAATTACATTAAAACGTAAATTTTGTCGTTGAGATTGATCACAGCGGATAACAAGACTGTCCTCCGCTCATGATCACCGCACATATATCTATTAAATTATTTTTACGAATATCAAAATTCGCAGAGAATACAGTTAATTCGACCGCATTACTCAGGATAAACTAATTTTGTTCTAGCAATAACTGAAATTTTTTATTTTCTTATATATACTCCTTTTTCAATCACATGTTGATTAAAAAGTCATTCGACGTCTTACATTGTTTCATTCTTTACTCGTTATGGAAACAAACTCACGGTTCTCTTTCCTTCGCAAAACGATGAAACGTCAATTCCGGATTTTTTCTCTTCGAGTTGCTACATCCTTCATAAACGCACAACGCGTTCGCCGGCATTTTCTCAATAGATATTTAAATGTACAACAATTTAAAGGGACCGGCACGACTTCGTAAGCACTGAATTAAAACAAATACTGGCGGCGAGAGCGCATGCGTGACGTCACCAACGAATTTCGTGACGTTATGCTGTCCCCAGCATATAAGCCCATGAGAGAGAGTGAGAGGGAGAACGATGCGCCGCCGACAGCGCCACTGCTTACGAACTAACGCTGGGGACATGTCCCCACTAAATTCGGCACAAAAAATCCTTAAGAACTGGAGTTCTATATACATCTGACTTCGTTGCTAAAAGATACAGTGATCCGAGATTCTGATACGATAAAAAGGTTGGAAATTTACGAAAACTTTATAACCGTAATTAATTATTCCTCGATTTATGCACACCGGAACGTGTTAAAAAGGTTTTCAATTTTTTTTATTTGCATTTCGGTGCACCGGTATTTTGTTTTTGTTTTTGCGCACAAATAAGCTGAAGAGCAAAAAAAATTGCGGCTACACCAATGACGAAAGGTGGTTGTCAAGGTCCGTAGATTGGTAGCATTGCATTAGTAAGGAGGTTTTCTTCTCCTCACTCCCTGGGGCCCACTGAACTCTACTAATACTGGAACGCTGACTCCCATAAGATCCTAACAACTGGCCCGACCGTTCCGAGAGAGAGGGTGGATCTGTGACAACGTGTCCTTTTCTATCTGATTTGTGCGCACGCGCATTTTTTTTTGTACAATCTGAACAGAAAATCGGTTTAGTGTGTCAATACTTTCATATTGAGGTTAGTTTTCTCGCTGGTAACTAATTTTCATGGTGGACTGTACCGACAAAGACAACTGCACCAATTGCGACTGTCTCTCTCGGAACGCCCAGTCAGCGTTCCAGTATAAGTAGAGTTCAATGCTGGGGCCCGATTCTCAAGTCGAACGACCCTAGATGTCGCATGAAATATCGCATGCGAGTCGAGAAACCGTATTCTCGGGACGTCCCGAGTGGTTCAAGATGACAAAATGTCGAACGAAAAATCTCGAGTGGGTATGACCCATGCGAAATTGAATTCCGCATGCTATACTCAATGCGAGATATATCTATATATATATAGAAAAATATACTAACTGGAAAAAGTGAGGTTATGTGAGTTTAGATATGTCTATAACAACAACTTTGAAAAAGTTATGAATGAGTTTAAATGTGACCAATAACAATTTTAAAAAAGGTTATAAGCCAGTTTAGATATGACTAATAACAATTTCGAAAAATAATGGAAATACCAATTCAAATTGCCATACAGCAAAATGTTGCTGAACAATTCGAGAATATAGGTTATCTCAATAGACGTCTGCCTGCTCGTCGGAGGGAAGATCCGTTTGAGTTACCAGACAATCAATGTATAAAACTATTTAGATTGAAAAAAGAAACTGCAGAAAGACTGATTAATATTGTATCCGAAAATATTGACGAACCGTCGCGCTATGGTCTTGATGCGACTGTACAGGTACGTATAAACTTCATAAGTTCAAAACAGAAGTTACATTAATGTTAGTATGAGCATAGTATAATATATGTTAATTTGACCATAACTGTCTAAACATGCACTTTTTGAAGGTTATAGGTGCCTTACGCTTTTTTGTTTCCGGGAGTTGCCAAAACTACATAGGAAGTAATATTTACACCACTATGAGCCAACCGTCGATTAGAAGATCAATTCGCAATGTGACGAATATTCTGAATATACCAGAAATATTCAATAATTGGGTACATTTTCCACAAAATGTGCAAGAATTGAGGCGCTAAACCAGTCAGGCCAGTCAGAAAATAGCTAGCGTATACCGTTTGTTAAGAGTTAAAGGGCGAGAATTTTGAAACGAAGAACTCCAAAAACTGCGTTGAGCATGACAGCTCTCCCCAGTTTTGAAATAAATCAATTTATTTCTAAATGCTATTAACGTACGCTATGAGAATAATAATTGATTGATTGTATGTTTTTTTAAAATGATTTAGTTATTAAAAATTGAATCCTTTTGAAAGTGGAAATTTATAACTTTATATTCTTATATTTACTCTTCCACGATTCAGCAATATACATTTTTATTTCACTCATGGCTGAACCAATTCAAATTAAAATAATCAAATCATTATTTTTAAAAATTGTCAAAACTGTTTTTATGATGGAAATATAATGTCGCTGGATTCATTTTACGAAAAAAAGTATATTTACATAGATTATCAATGTGTACACTGATTTTTATTCAACTAAATTTAATAAAATTACTTTACTGAACATGATAAATTCATTAACACTGCACATTAACAAAAAAAAAGTTTTGCAAATGTAAGCATTGGCACTGCGCGAATTTTGACAACTTGAGGTTAAGGAATAAGTAGTAACGGCAGGATGTCTGATCTCAACATGCATATAGCTATGATCTTTCCGATCACAGCGCCGCCCGTTCTGGCTGGGATTCCGTGTACAATTTAAAGCACGCTGTGGTGTCCACTCCTTCTCTCTAGTCTCCTAGTATTTTGCCTGGCGCGGCGCCGCCGTAGCGTTTTCTTGAAATGAAAAAAAAGTCGCGGCGTCTGCGCAAAGAAAATTTTGCCGGGTCATTGTCAATAAACATGGCAGCCCTCGCGGTCCCAAAGGATGTTAGCACATTTTTGAGTCAAAATCAAAATGTACCGGACAAGGAATTGGCTGCGGAATGGGTTCAACTAGAGGAGCTTTACAACAAAAAGTAATGAAATTTATCAATACAATATTATTTATCGAATAAACGCTTGGAACGTGGATTATTGTTGTGACACTCCGCTCTTGGGTGACTTGCAGGCTTTGGCATCAACTCACACTAAAATTGGAGGTTTTCGTAAAACATCCGGCGCTTCAGAAGGGCGATAATTTGGTGCAATTGTACAAAAACTTTTTGTCGACTTTCGAGAGCAAGTAAGTTCATCTTTCGTGATTACTTTGCTTTTTCACCGTTCTACATAACCTCACTTTTTTCATTCTTTTGACGATTCGGTGAACTTGATGGTAAAAAAAAAATTTCTCTTCCAAGAATAAATCCATTATCCCTCGTCGAAATACTGGCTCATGTGATCGTCCAATTCGAAGACAAACAAGAGGCGATAACATTCTTAGAAAAAACTGAACCCAAAGTATCTAGCAACAATGAAGCTGTCGCTTTGTGCAAAGTTTTGGCTGGACAAATTCTACTCGATAAACTCAACGATCAGGAAAAAACTAAGAAAATCATCGACGAAGTTGAAGTTATGTTGGACAATGCCGATGGTATTACTACCGTTCATGGCAGATTCTATCTTTTGGCGAGTAGACTTTATCGCTTACAGGGAAAACATGCGGAATATTATCGTACTGCTCTTAGGTAAGTGTATCCGTACATTTTTTTTTTCTTTAACAATCAATTTCAAACATAGTATCGCTGAAACGCAACAAAAATGTTTTCTCTGAGTATCAATTTTAAAAAGTAGAATGAGTTTGAAAAATTTTGATATTTAGAAATTGAGAATCAAAATTTTCAAATGAAATTTGCTACTGACTGTGCTTTGTTGAGTAGCAAATACAATAACATTCATTGATTATTAACTATAACATTAATGTATTTTTTCCTTGCTGCCCTTATACATAGAAAACATTGTGTTACTAAAAGCTCTTGTTCTCTTTCATATTTTGAATGATAGGTATCTTGGCTGTATCAAACTTGATACGCTAAGTAAACGAGAACAAGAACAGCATGCCTTTTTCCTGGGCCTCGCTGCGCTTCTTGGCGAGGGAGTTTATAATCTGGGCGAATTGCTTGCTCATCCGGTACTGCAATCACTCAAAGAAACGACAAACTCTTGGCTCGTAGATCTTCTTCATGCTTTCAACGCAGGAGACATAGCGGCGTTGGAAAAACTCAAACCACAGTGGAGCAAAGTCGCTGATCTTGCAGCTCAAGAGCTCAAATTGAGGCAAAAAATATCGCTTCTTTGTCTCATGGAAATGACTTTCAAGAGACAAGCTAACAACCGGTTAGTACACATTTATAGTTCTTCAAAACGTTTTTAAAACACAAAAGAGTAAATAGAAATTATGTATTCGATTTTTGTAGATTTTTTACATTATTTTTAACAAAAAAAATAATTATAATCTGCAGTATAAAGTTAGGACATGTATCTATAATTACTGCAAACCATTTTTTTCTAAATCCACAATATTTGATGAATGAATTATCAAAGAATTATCAGAACTTCTATTACGAAAAGCGAGAGTAGTAAATTCTCGCATTAAAATTTTTTTGCGCTTTTAAGATGAATTTTTTGAGATTTTTTTACATACATCGTTTGCTCCTTTTCAACTCTTATCATTCAATTGTCTCATAGAATAAAATTGAAAACTTCCAATATAAAATGATAGCATATATCGAGAATGACTAGAAATCGTTTTCAAACTGAATTACAAAATGTTTGAAAAACAAAAATAATTATCAGAACATTAGTTAACCAGAAAAGATAGAAGATGATTTTTATTCCCCTTTTGTGACCTTTATTATCGAGATTTTCATGCTACTATAAATTTGCTGTTTTATACAGACAACTCACGTTCGCTGAAATTTCGCAAGAGACTCGTTTGCCGATCGGGGAAGTTGAGCTTTTGGTAATGAAGGCTCTGGCCCAAGGACTCGTTCGTGGAGCAATAGACCAAGTAGCTGGAACGGTCAACATGACTTGGGTACAACCGCGTGTACTCGACCGCAACCAAATCGCCAATATGGTGCAGCAGCTCAACAGCTGGTGCAAAGCCGTAGATTCGATGGAACATCTTTTGGAATCACGCGCCTCCGAAATTTTGACACTCTAATTAATACTGAATCGGTTTTTTGCGAACATACGTGCTTTTGCGAAGTTGCAATTGATCCGATTATTTGTTTTTCCGCCCTCCGAATATCATACTTCAATTAAGATCTTTTTAAAATCGTTCAAGAAAAATACTCTTGGACGTTTTTGCTACTGGGTACACTACAATGTGTATTCGGAATCTCTGAGCTCGGATTGTTGAAATAAATTGAACAAGTAAGATAATCTTGTAAACTCCATGAGATTTAACATTTAATAAAATTTTTAAGATCCTCGTTTTTGTTTTTTTTTGCTTTTAGTTACATACTTTTCATTATTATTTTACTATTTATTTTTGGGAAACTTTCTTTTAGGGAGAATTCACACGAAACAGAGCCGAGAAAATCAGTTTTTTGATTTTTCCTATTTTTTTCTTTTGATGTTGAACATCTCAAGAATGTGTGCCGAAAATTTCAAGTCACGATTCTAAAAATCCCATCGTCGAAAATCAGTTTTTCAAAGTGGGAACAGAAATGTTGCGAAAACTACGCAGCCAATTTTTTTGAGATTTTCTTTCTACATTTCACATTCAGTTATATATCGCATTTTCTGCGATTCATTTTTAAACGGAATATTTTTCATTTTATTATTTCGTAGACCTTAAAATTTACACGCAGTGTTAGCCTATGAAAATTGTATTATCTTTTTGTGGTATCCAAAAAATAAATTAAAAGGTAATTACCAAACAAACTTTGTTAATTACCTTTTTTAATCGATTTTAATTAAATTGACAAAAACTGTGGAGTCCTCTTCAGTTAACTTTTCATCACATATCCCACGTTATTCGTTCATTTACAACATCGATTTTTTGTCAAATTTAATCATTTAGTTGTTTCTAAAATTTATCCATAAATTGCGAGTAAAGAGATGACTAATTATTTTGTAAAAATTAGAAATCCCGTTTTACCCACTAGTATTTGTAAAGAATACACTCGATTCTCCCATTTGTCAACCCGTCGGAACCAAGTAAGTTCTCTTGTTCAAGTTCTCAATCCCCACTTTTAAGGGACAACACCACTGTGACCCCCTATTTTTTTCACATTTTTCAAGAATATTTTTTTGTGGGAAAAAAAGAGATTCGAAAAAAAATTTTTGGGTTTTGTTCCTTGTTTATTAATATATCAAAAAACATTTTTTTCACATTTTTCACGCCGCATGGTGGCGCTGGGGAAGCTCTCATGTCATCTCCGCAGTGGTTCGCGGCACGCAGCAGAACTCTCTTCAACGTCGATCTGAAAAAAAATACCGAGTGTTTTCGTTAATAATATGATATTTTGAAGAGAAATACATAGGGATTTGGAAAAATATTGATTTTTAAAAAATAGGCACGCCTTTGAAATTAAAGAATGATTTTTGAGCAAAATTTCTCGTCGAAAACAGGCTATAACTTTTATAATTATTGAGATATCGAAAAATCCTATGTACTTCTCTAGATAATCTACTTTTATTGATACAGTAAAAATTTGAAGTCGATCGGATAAAAATTGCTCGAGTTCTGCTGCGTGCCGCACTCAAAAAAGTGGTTTTGAGAAAAACGCGTTCAAAGTTTTAGGTTTGTTAATTTATGTTATAAATTGAAAAAAAAATTATTTACCTTCAATCAGCGATGCCGGCACCATATAGCTGGCCTTCAAGAAGCAAATCGTTGTCTCCTGATTCTTTCCTCGAACTTGTTAAGGCTTTTCTCGCTTCTTTTGCAGCGTCTGTGAGCGAGCGCTCCGCGAGCTGGAGCTCAACGCAAAAGTTGAAACACTTTGGGCCGATGGTTATCCCCAACGTCTCCAGTACTTTCATGAGACTTTTCAGGCCATCATTGAACACTAATACCGCGATATCAGTTGCAATATCAATGATTTTTTTGCTTCCGGACTGACACTTGGGGGCTATTGCCCAAACTGATTTATTATAGCTTTCGTTATTGTTTTGCGTATAGCCGCCCAAACAACGCTGCAGCAAATCGTCCCTGCTCAAATTTTCGAAGATTGGCTAAATTGCCTCCAATATTTCCTGAGGAAGAGGCGGTTTATGGCGATATTTAGAAATATCACCATTTGCGACCGCGCGCTGCCACGAACACCACGACTCGGCTCCTTCCGGGCAATCGTCATGTTGTGGCTCACTGTCTGTGGACATTTTATGTTTGATAGTTGCCCAAATTGTCTTCCTCATTTTGTCAACATCATCGCTGTTCCTCCGAATAGCCAAGCCGTAATATGTGCTCAACTCGTCAATCAATTTTCCGGTGAGCTTTCCTCTGCCAGACAATCCTTTTTTTTCACGATTTCGCGGAGGCGCGTCCCCATACGTTTTTGGACATGATCGATGCACTCTTTTTTTTTTATCTCGAAACCGTCGTATGGATCGCTATTCGATATGCCCAGAAACGTTTTAGAATCGCCGTCACCAATATAATATTTATATTTTATGCCATAGAGCTCTTCAGACCATTGAAACATTTCGATAGCTGCATCGACTTCAATTTTTCCGGAGGAGCCGCTATGGATCGCCTGGCACTCATCGTTGTGGGTAGCTTTCCATTCCCAGTACTCCGCGGTGTTTTCTTTTTTTTCCCAATGCTCGCAAGCTTTGCAGTATTTCGATTTAACCATAACGTCAATCACTTTTTTAGTGTACCAGCCGATTAGCGATGTTATACCGAAAAGCGAGCTGAAACCGCGCTTTCGCCACGATCCGTCGCCTGAAACGATAATTCCGTCCGCCAACCCATTTTCCAACGAAATTCTCTGCTCCTCAAGTGCAGCCTTTTTTTTGCTCATTGCGCTCACCGCTTTAGTGGCAATCGAAATCGAATTTATGATTCGATCGTAAAAAGACTGAAATATGGGGCGCGGTAGGTCCATGAATGCACAAAATTTCATCAAGCCATTCAAACCGACGCCAAGAAGACGCATACTGAATACGATCCGACGATTTATTTCGTATGCATTGTCAATCATAGGACACGAATTGATCAACACTTTTTCACAATGGCCGCAATCGACCTCGATTTTGAACCCGAGTCCGCGCAAACTTTTTTCAGTGAATTTTATGTCACGATCACACACTTTACATTTCACTAACGTGGATATAATGTTCAATGCAGTGAAAAGTTGTACTATACGATAACTGAAATCGTTAGTAACACCGACCTCTAAATCGTCTGATGATTTTAACTTTTTCGCCGACGTGCTCACATGCTCTGCAGAACTGTTTTCGGAGCTATAACGGTTCGGAGGTTTTCGATTCGAAATTTTCGATCGACTCCTCGTCACATAGCTCCGTTTTGTTCCCTTTTTCCCCGTGTACACTTTCTTATCCTCCATTTCAACTTGAAAATAATAATTTGGAGCGTTTGATATTCACAAACGAAACGATTCAGAGCGATTAGACACGAATAGCGTCGCTTCTATTCGCAAACTGACGCTATGGCGCTATCCCTATACCTGCCATGGAATTTTTTCAATTATCGCCACCAAGTGCTATTTTTCGAAACTATATTTATAACAATAGTTAACCGGCTAACAATAGCCGCTTTTTGTGAAGGGAGCCAAAAGAATACCTGAGAAAGGCGGGAAGAATACCTGGCGACCTTAAGGCACCCAGCTGCGCGGGACCCCAAGCGTCGCGGACCGCTGCACCGCTCCACAAAATATTCAATATCTACGAAAATAATTATTTTTTCGACCTGGGTCCAACGGCATTTCAATCTTAAAAGTATTTTAGATTTTTTAAAATGATTTTCAAAAAATCGATTTTTTGAAGCCGTCACAGTGGTGTTGTCCCTTAAGACTGCTGACACCACAGCGCATGCGCAACGCGCAAGGCGTCTGGAATGTTTCGAAAAGGGGAAAGTTGACATATGGGAACCGACGGAGTGGACACATGGGAACGTGACAAGTGACGGAGTCGGACTAAATATTAAATATTCATATATTTTCATATATCTATAATCTATAAGAACAAATCAATTGCATGCTTATATCAAATTTGCATTTCCGAACAGTCAATTTTATAGCAATATTTCTCAAAAACCCTGGATACAATGTATTGAAGATCGCAAATTTTTTATTTCATTACCAACACTAGGTATTTATAAAGGCAGTTTCTAATCAGCTCTACTTGTGTATGATAATGATAAATCAACGCAATGCAAAGCAGACCTAATATTTTTCGTATCTGCAGTTTTGTTATTCGCCAATTTGGCGGGAGTACGTAAATAAAGGCGAACATAATATTTTGTATATTCCATAGTGATTTCCGACGAAATTTAAAAAAAAAAATAATTTACACGAAAAATGGAAGAAGCGAGTTCGTTAAAGAGCAATGATCAGCAATTATGCCAATTGTAAGGTCGAAAAATATCATAAATTTAGGTTAAACACCGAATTGTTATACGATTGATATTTTCAGGTGTAATGTATCACGACAACGTTATACATGTCCAAAATGCGAAGTTCCTTACTGTTCCTTGGAATGTTATAAATCGGAATCACATTTGGAGTGTTCGGAAAGTTTTTACAAGAACTGTGTCGAAGAAGAGCTCAAAGTACAGGAACAAAATCCGGAGACAAGACGCAGAATGATTGATATTTTAAAAAGAATGCAAATAAAGGATATGGAATTTGATTTGGAAAATGATTCTAATGAAGATAATCTTAACGATGAGGATCCTACAAACTTTATGGACTCTGACGATGAAGAAGATGTAAGCCACATGGCCATGTTTCTCATCCAACGACCATTAATTCTTGCCAGGGTTAAACTCATGGTTTTGAACTAAAACCTTAATGCATACAGGGCACATTGGGCTCCCTTGCATTTAAAAATTCCCCAACAACATAGCAAAAAAAAACTAAAAGATTGGCATGATGTTGATATTTAAACTAATTGCAAAATTTTGCAATTTGCTAAAAAGTGCAATTCATTTGCACAATACTACAAACATTCTAACAAATTGGAAAAACTTGGGTATAGACTGCCCTGTTTTTGTCAGGAGTAAATTTTATTGTTGTTATTATTGCTCTTTGAACAGTTATTTTTGTATTTGTTGAATTATTATGTCTATGAGTTATCATAATAATTATAATTACATTTATAAGTCATTTAAAAAATTTCATAATTTAGATTATTTTGCTTCAAAATTATATATTTTTTTTATTGTTTTTTACTATAATTATACCTATGATTTGAATAATTATTGTATTTGTTATAACTAATCTACTTTAATATAACTTGATCAATGTTTCGGAAACAGTAATTTTTTCGATTTTTAGGTTGATTAGGTCTCAATTTTTTTATAAAAGTAAAGGATCAGTAGGAAAAATTCAGAATCAAGAAATCTTCATAGTGGGAAATTCCATATTGAACGAGAATACTCCATAATCTCCATAAATTTTGCATAATTTTTTTCAGAAATAAAAGAATGTTTTGAAATATTAGATAACTATGAAATTTGAAATAATTTTAAAGTGAAAAGTAGGTCAAATGGACAAAAGTTTAACAGAATCGCGATAGGGCTGGTCAAATTACCAGTGACCATAATTGTGTTTATCTTGTTTAATTAAAAAAATTATTTTGGTTTTGTTTCTTGGGACATTTTAATACAGTATCGAAATGATTTTCTGTACTAGGGAATTTGAATAAAATTTCCAAATTGGTTTTGTTCCAGCAGAGAGAAATAAAAAATAAAAAAAATAAAAAATTTCCTACTATTTCAAGATTCCAGATTTGGCAGAACGTCTGAAAAGTGTGGATTTGGACGATGCGAACCAGCTTTGGGCTGCATTGACCAACACAGAGAAACAAGAATTTGAGGCAACTTTGCGCAATGGAGAAGTTGCCAATTTTCTGCCTCAATGGATTCCATGGTGGTTGGATACTTCAGAGAGAAAAGTTATACAGGAAATCGTAGATGATAAAGTCGAGCCTGAGTACATGGCTAAATGTCCTAAAATCGTCGATGTACCTGCATTCAATGAATTGATGGTGAGTTTGTAGTTTAATTTGAATGACTACTAAATACTGTAGAATTATTCTCTTTTCGATTATTATTCACAAGAAGATTGGAAAAAAATGAACTTTTTTTTTAACGGGACAGACCTAGTTAGAATTTTCGAAAAATCGATTTTTTTTTAATTTCATTTTCAAAAAGTAGAATCTCTTACGAACATTTTCCGCCCAGGTAAATGTAAATCGGACCATTATTCGCCGAAATACAAGACTTTGTAGCACGTCGTGTCTGAGCCATAGGTAAGCAGGTAGCGGACTTGAAGTGCGTTTTTCTCGAAACCATGTTTTTGAAGTCGGTGATCACTGTAGCTCGAGAACGGCTTTACCGATCGGGTTGAAATTTATATCACTTCTTCTATACATGGTAGTCCTCCATATGAACGAAGGATTTTTTTTTTGGATAATTATTTTTATTTTTAATAGCAAAAAATGGAACTGATATTTTGGTCAAAAAAACACTTTTGACTTTTAACGGCCGCCATTTTGTGAAAAATGGAAATTTTTCAAAACCCTTCGTTCAACTGGAGCATTATATCATTAACTAAAAATCCCCTCCGTTTTTTTTGTTTCAGATGAGCCGTTGCAGCGTGAGCTTGATCACCGCAAACCGTGTTTTTTTTTGCAGCGTCCTCGGCAATTGACGGTCACCAGCTTATTTCGATATGTATTGCGTTGAAAAAATTGCAACATATACATTACATATGTATCTTTTAAACGGAAGAACTTTTGTTGTGAATTATTTTATCGTTTGACCAAAAAAAAATCGGAAAAAAGGCCTTTTTTTTGACGTTCCAACTAGGTCTGTCCCGTTAATGAAAAAATTGTAGAGAATTTTAAGTAATTTTTTTTTCTATATTTTCAATTCGTTTTGCTCCTGTGTAGAATAAAAAATATATTAATAAACATTGAGGATTTCTGAGGCAACTAGTGAACAAATGTTACCGCTTCAAAATCGCATGATTTATTCAATAAATTTCTGTCACAGAAAGTTTCACCATTCGTTCGATTCAACATATTGAATGTTTTATACGCTTACGTGTATACGGTGCTCCATTGTAACGGCGATCATCAAAATTCGGCAAAGGACTCTGTCAATATTTTTCTTCAGCTTTCCGAAAATATGCTCCTGAACAAAGTATACGAAAATTCTAAAACAGCGATCAAGGCAGTTTCGCAAAAATTTCTGGAGGTGAGTCGACAGAATTCGTTTCTATAGAATTGTAATTTTTACGAAATTGATTGCTTCTTATTAATAATTATGAATTATTTTTATTGTTTATTTACACAATATTCCTGCTGATTGTTTTTCTGCTTTAAATTATTTTCGCAGTGTCCATCTTTAGCTGGAAACAAGGAAGGAATGTTGGTGACTGAACAAGCAGTTAATCACATAGTTAACGGTCCCGAAAGGTCAAATCGTAATTTTTACGTTTTAGCAGCTCTCTCAGATTTGCATCATTTGTTTACAAATGCCAAAAAAGAATTATCGCGTCAAGAAAAATCAAGGGATCGCACTTTCATGAGAAAATTTCGTATCAGTGATACAGCCCCGGAATTGACGAAAAAAATGATTTTACCATGCACAAAGAAAATCGAGTATTATTTATCATGGGTAAAAAAATATGGGATAAGCGTAGATGAATGAAATTTTGGTTTTAATAAAACTGGAACACTGTAAAAAAAAACGAAATATTTTTCTCTTAAAGATTCATCGAATTTTTTTCATTTACTCTTTTCCTTGACATCTGGCCATTTTAAAGAAATCGTTTTTATGCATCACGGCCAATGAGACTATATTAAACAAAAAAAAACATTCCGAAATGATTTAATAATTATTTTAATATTTTTTAAAATATTTTAAACATCACTTATGTACTTTATGAATGAATTCATATATGTACAAATTCATTCAATATTCAAAATATAAATTTGAAGAGAAAAGACACGTTAGAAAATTAACCGCGAATTCTGAAAGGATTTTTCAGGATATAATGCATTGAAACAGAAGATTATAAAACTCGGTTCTAGTACGTCTGGTGATCATATTTGTACTATGGAAAAGTTCCATTTTTTATTGCTGTGAAAGCGAAAATGCGGAATGCTACCAATCAAGGAGGTTTCAAGAGGTTTGTAAAGTTAGGGTTTTTTCCCAGCCTAGCAAAACATCGCCGGACTCTACGATGAAGGTTTCACTCCCACTCAAAATCGTCCATACATTTTTTTCATTCGACGTTAGCCAATGAGAATGCGTCATTGCAACTCGCGCACTTCTCCTTTTTTTGACTAAGGGAAGGGATAAAGCACTCGAGAAAATACAATTTGAAAAATTTCCGAGTCAGTATTCAACAAAACAACGATATTTCAATAAGCCTCGCACAAAACAAGTGTTTAACGCTGTAGAGATCTTTGTAAAGTTGTTACTTAGTTTATTCGTGTTCACCAAAGCCCTGGATTCATTTCTTTTTTATTTACGCGAAAATCGTTGAAATCAGTTAATTTTGGATTTTAGGGCGGGTTGTTCCAACTTCTAGGCAAGCCTATCTGGTAGTTAAAGGTCTGCAAATCAATGGTTTTACCCATCAGATATGCTACCTAGAAGTTGGAACAACCCGCCCTTAACGTACCAATGTAATTTTTCGTATATTTTACCCAGGAGAATTTACGAATCCCATGGATTCGTCAAAGCGCAATTTCGCCGGTACGGAGCAATTCAGACAGATGAAATAAATAATAATCTAGAATTCTGATAGAGATAAAATCAATTGAATTATAAAAATAATTTATTATGTAAAAAAATTGATTAATAATGTAACGATTAATTTGACAGTATAGAGTAATTTATTGCATATAATTTGAAATAATATATAATAAAATCCATATTGTCAAATAAAATGAAAACCTGACAAATGAAATTTCATTTGAAATTTGACATAATATTTATAATATTCGAAATAATGTATAATAAATAAGATTTTCATTCACTTAATGAACTAACTCGGCCTCATTTTGAAAGGTGTCAATTTCCATAAATCTGATAAAATAACATAATTGCATTTGTTGCGAACCAATACTGTACTGACACGACCGTGTACCGTTACCATGTTTCCATAGAAACTTTATACCGCGAACGACACACGACGACCTATTGTGGGAGCTTATTTTGGTTTCTTCAACTTCAACTTGAAACTTCACGAAAACTAATTCGGTAAGTTTTGTTTTCGTTTTTAATATTATGGTGTCAATAATGAATGATGGATTTATGAATGGGAATGAAAACTTTGTAGCTATCGTTAATACGCCATCGAAATGAGATTCGAAGACATACTGTAAAACAATTGAATATGTATAAATTTAAATATTGAATTTCGCACTCGAACAGTCTTTACCGAAAAAACGTTAAAAATTACTTAACACATTTGTTAATAAATTTTTTCCCATGTAATTTGCGTGTTTAATATGAAACTTGTAAATGTAAAATATTTTCTGATAATAAATCTTTTGCTTCAACGTCCTTCGTATAAGTGCCAATTTCGAAAACCTAATTTTTAACAAAATATTATTATTTATTTTATTCACACTAGTCAATATCCTTTTGTTTATTTTGCATTTTTCGTGTATTGTAACAGTTTTATGATTTAAAGTTTTTAAACAATAATTATCGAATACTAAATTAATAATAATAATTGATCGATTATTTATTAATCAATTAATTTTATTGTTGATACATTAATTCAATAAAAGTTTCTAATAAAAATGGATTGAAATTACTTAAAATGAAAGTTCAAAATTCTTACATTTTGTACATTCTAATCACAATATGAGAAAAAAATATATTCAAAACTAAAGTGGGATTAGCGCCCAAAATTTGGAACGAAAATCCCGGTAAACGTCACGTACATATTTCGTAAGAAAAGCAAAGAGCCACAACACACTTCACGGCAGTGTTGATTCAAGATGGCGACGATTGAACGTACTTTTGCGAGAGAGACGTTTACAAAACTGGCAAATAAGTAATTTTAACGCGGTTTCAATATCGCAAATAAATCGTGAAAATCGCGAGTTCATTATTCGTTTAAAATAACGTTTAAATCATAGGCTTCGGTGTATTGTTTTTTTGTGTTAATTTAGTTATTTGGGGAAGTGTTTAAAGGCAATAATTTGACGGAGTTAGTGGGGGCCAAAGCGATTTGTACGAGTAACATGTTCGATGCGTAAAAGTGTCCTTTGTTCTGGCTGGGACAGCGGGGGAAAAAAAAAAATTAAGCACGCCCGAGGATTCGTGTTAACGACATTTTACGAGAATGAATGAGAGTTTTGTGTGACAATTGTACAGTAGCATATATATCACTGTTATATATATATTATATATAACTTTACTAATTTGTGGGTAAGTTTAGAAAAAAATGGCAAGTGATCTGTCGAGCGTTTGCACCGACGATATTGAGATATTCGACGAGAAGGAAGAGGGCGAAATTTCTCTCGAGGACGTAAGCTCCTCCGAGGAGAGTCATCCTCATTATAGGTTGGGTTTTCGCAATGGTGGATGTCCGAATTGTATGTCACTTCAACAATGTTCACCCTGGTGCAATTATGCCAAAATCCTTCGTCGTAGACTTCATCGTAGACAAGGTAAGTTTTTCGAGCTTTTAAATTATTGAAATTTTTTTTGTTTGTAAACATATATTACAGGTCAACAAGTAATAACTCTAAAATTTGCGAATATTAAACTAGTTGTCTCGCTACAGCGATATCGGAAAATTAACTCTTCTGTTGATGTATCAAAGTTCGAATAAAAATTGCAAAATATCTAATAATTCCAGTTACAATAGTTTATGGCTTCCGAATGAATGCCGTGTAGAGTTTCAGCGTATTACCAATGTTTCGCAAACGTTACAGTTTGCATCTTCAGGGCTGAGAGCTCTGATACTGAAGCTCCCTGGTCTCAGGTAGTCCTTATATACGCATGGTCATTGTTCCGGATGACTGCACCAGCCAATCAATTTTCGATTGATCAGCTGGTCAATTAAAAAACTGGGACAATGGGGTGCCAGATTGAGTGGACCTAGTAACCTCCGTCTCTGTTAAGGTTGTTCAAGTGTTTTCGAATTTCTAGGCCTTCTCTATGTTTCCTAGAAAAATAACTCAGTGGGTTGGCCAGCATTTGAGCTTTGTCAAAAAGGATGGAGTGTCCTGTTTCCATCAGGTGTTCGGCTAGTGCAGATTGAAGAAAATGGCCACATCTGACACCCCGTTGGTATTCCTTGATCCGTGTACTGATCTTCCTCTTGGTTTCTCCTATGTACACTTTTCCGCATGAGCATAGTATCTTATATACTCCTGGTATGTTCAAAAGAGGTCTTTGGTCCTTTGGATCTCAGCCCTGATGATGCAAACTGTAACATTTGTGAAACGTCGGCAATACGCTGAAACTACACGGCATCCATCCGGAAGCCATAACAATATTGTAACAATAATGGCCATGAAAGCCTCAAAACTAGAATAATTCCAGTTGTTACATCTCAGAGGAATGTCAAAACTTATAAAATAATGGAAAAAAGACTTGAAATAAAGGTTAGAGTTTCAATAACAACAACATTCCCCACATCTCCCAATACTCACTTTTACTTTCTATCGCTATACTATCAAAACAAGCCATTCAAAATCCTGGTTTTTTCTTTTTTTTTTGAAAAAATGTTGTCATGTGTTTCTCTGTAATTAACAATTTTCTAAAAAAAATCTGCAACAATGTTTCAAAGCGATCGCAAGAAATGTAAAATTTTAAAATCCTTTTATTGTGGTTGTGGAATAAATAAAATTGGATAATTTTTTAAATTGGTAGATAAAAAATCGAAAAATGAATGTCCCTGTTCTATGTTTCAAAAAATTACACAATGTAGTTTGGAATGTAAAGTATTTTTACCAAAATTTAGACTTTTCTTCATAAATACTCTTTCAGTATTTACGGTAAAATAATTTCTTGGCTAGCAGAAAAAAAGCTTCTAGTCTTCAGTTGTTGAATATTTTGACAATAAAACGTATTAAGAGCTCGTATTTCAACATTTTTTAAATAAATTTTTATTTCTTAACGTTAAATTTGATAAACAAAAATTCGAAAATGAATGAAAACTCTTCATTTTGGATCATTATTCAATCTGGGACCACAGAAATCAGTAATAAAAAAAAATTGAGAGTATTAATATTATGATTTAAACATGAACATTGACGAACTTTTCATAAAAGTTAATTTTTTTATTGCTTCGCAAATTAATTGGAAAAACGTCAATTTTTGTATTACTAATTTCATCGTTGTATATTCGAGTAAAGAAAGTAGAAAAGATTCTTTCAATTTTTTTTTTTAATTTTGGGAATAATATACTAACTCGATACTTTAAATAAGTTTTCAAATCTTATTTTACTCATTTATGATTGGGTTCGTAGAACCGAGTAAAAATAATTATCCCAATTTGGAGTACAGTTGGTTATATCAAAATTAAATCGTCTTTTTTTGTATTCAATATTTAAAAAAGTTTGGTTCATTCGTTGAGTTTAAAACTGCAAAGAAATTGAGCGAGGCAAAAAAAAATTCTTCACATTCCAACGATACAGACTCCAGCATCGTATAACCATTCCTCCACTTGCAATAGCACTATGCTTATTAATTTAATAATTTTTTCAGCATTTTGAGTCTTTTTACAAAAAATATGTACATACCATTGAAATAATATTTTAAAAGTTTAATCACTCAAACATCATAAGCTAATTCCCGAATAATTATTGTTAGTGTTGAAAAGAATCCACAATGTAGCTCGTGATGTAAATAACATTTAAAAAATATTCAAAGTATTCTTACCATTGCTAAAGATTTTTGGTAAACTGATTTCGTAGTAAGCAAAAACAGAGTCTTCAGTTGCAAACTGAATACTCAAACTGCATTAAAACGTAGCTCGTATTTGAAAAATATTTTATTTCTACATTGAAATAACTCAGTCAACATTTCAATTCTCTACGTCGATGACTGAGTCTAGGGAAACAAAAGAAAGCCAGAAAAGTTTCGTTCCCTCACTGTTTCTAATCAAGTAGAAGTTCAATTTATTCTCAAAGATGGGGACCACGGAAAGGAGAATCGTCGAAACGTGAAAGAGTCGAGCGGAACTATTGGGAAGCAGCACGTTACGTCGACGTTGCAAGAGAAGAACGACGATGAGGATCTCGTGCCGATATCGAGTGACAGCGACATGGAGGCGGTTGGTTTACCGGGAAATTCGAAGCACGTGGCTTCGCGAACAAGCCCGAAATCTTCGAAAGTGCGTAAGAAAAAGAAGAAAAAACGTAATCAACACGGTGGCATAACAACGGGGAGGCTCGAGGAGACATTGGGAAATATTGAGACGTACGATTTGGTTGACGATTCGATGGTCAAAGTGGTGCATCCGTCGAGATCGCATCATCGAGATTCAATGTCACCTCGTTACAGCGTCGGCATGACATCGCTGGTGGAAAAAACTTTGATGCGATCGCCATCGCGGCGTTATCGAACAGGGCGTAACGTAAAGTCTCGTTCGCCACTGAGAAGATCGCGATCTCCGGTGTTGAATCACGCGAATCCAATGGTGCGGAGATTGTCGCGAAAATTGCGATCATCCCGAAGAACTTTGTCTCGTTCGCCGGTGAGATTCGACTTGTCTCGGGAGTCCCGAGATTCGGCTGCGTCTCCGGCACATGTGGACATGTATGCGTCGAAGCTATTGAAAAAAGTTCGTCGCCTTGAGAGCGTCGGAACGTTCTCGTCGAAAAACAAACGCTCGAGAAGCAAAGAACACTCGTCGTTGAAGGAAAAGCTCGACAATATGATGAAGAAAAAAGAGACAATCGTTCGAGGCGATAAGAAAAAATTGGCAACTCGAGAAAGTGGGGATCTTATGGAAAACAACAACGTTGATCGAAGGATACAACAGGATGAAGGAAAACCGAAGGAGGATGAAGACGATGATATCGAACTATTGCGACGCTTGGCACTCGAGACTAAACAGAAAAAAACGGAAAGTAAGAACGAGGAAGGAGCGAAATTGAGCAGCGATCCTGTTTCGAGAATCGAAGGAAACTTGAGCGATGACAATGACAGCGAAGCTCTCGAATTACGTATGATAGCTTTACATTCGGCCGTCATGAACAAACATCGAAACCGAGTCGAGCGTGGCCTTGGCTCGAGAAAAAATCGCTCCGGAAATAACGCCAGGAACGAGAGTCCTTTTAGTCTTAATTTTCTCGATGCTATTCCAATACCGGATGAACTTTCGGACAACAGTGCACAATCGCCAATTCCAAAATCACCGGTTCACAACGACGAGACAAATAATCCTGAAGATATGGAACTCGACACGGACGTTGAACGGGAAAAAGATTCAATGCCGTATTCGCCTACCGATGATTTGACCGTTAGGCTAATTAACGTTGACGAAGAATTGCCCGTTGGAGTGTCACCAGAAATTCTTTCGAACGAAACAACTCGAAATTTATCGACTGGAATTAGAAGTTCTGAAGTCGGAAAAGATTTAGTAAACCTCAGGACATGCGTCGATCCTCCTCATGCACTTTCAATTTCTTCAGCTACTTCTAAAAGCTTGATATCAGAAAATATCGGAACAAACACTGCCAAGCTCACGAGTATGTCTCATTCGCCTGAAAGATCGGGTTACACGAGTGCGGAGAGTCTCACGAATTACATAGAAAACCCCGACGCACCTTATTCACCTTCAAAACCGGTAGAAGCTTCGAAAATCGATCGTGTCTCGTCTCCTCCTTCGAAAAGTATGATCAACATCGAAATCCCTTATTCGCCAACCGACGCACCGATTTACGACCCCGAATTGACTCATTTTTCACTCGACACGAACGTTGGCGTGTCTAAGAACTGTGAAAATTCTGAAACGAGTAAAAATCCACATGAAAATTCCACCTGGACCGGAGAAACCAATCTGGTACCCATGATGTTGAACATGTCTATGAACGAGGCTGAAATCTCTGATGCTAATACATCCAAAACGATAACAACGCGAAACGAACAATCCTCGGAATGTCCATCAACGACGAACGTACTGGCAAATTTGTTTTCGCAGGACGATGAAAGCATCAAATTTTATGAGGCAATAATCGACGAATTGCCGGAAATTGATCTTGACGGAAGTCCTTTAGTGCCGGTGTCGGAAAAATCGTCGAATCTCGATATCGCTATGCCCATAAGTTCCGGTTTCACGTCATTATCGAACGAGCCTCTTTATCTTCAAGGACTGCCAGACGTCACACGCGATGATAACAAAATTCCTACTCTCACGAATAAAACTCTCGTACCAGCGGCTATCCTCAAAATAAACAAACAACTTCAACAGCCGCTGCCACCAAAACGATTGGAAAATCCGGTGGAACCGAGTTTCAAAAGTGCTGAAATGCTCCCTGTAAGTGAACTCGAAATAGCGGGGCTCAATGCGACGAAAACTTTCAAGCCTATTAAATTGTGTCCAATTTTGAAAAAGCCTCAAGTTATGATGGCATCAGCAGCTGCTTTCAACTCTTCTTTTGGTGACGATGCGACGGTGGCTGCTGGAACGAACGAGGAGAATTCGAACAACCCAATTGTCAACGTGATCAAAGATGCCACAGAAAAAATAGAGACCTCGATAAAAACAGCGTCAACCACGTTATCGTCAACGGAGAACTTGCAGAATTCTAATAAATTATCGAAAACCATGGATAGCCTCCGAAAAAGTACACATGGCAATGAAAAATCCAAATCACCAAATCCAATCAAATCGAGAAGTCCCAAAAAAGTAAAAGCTAAAAGTGTCGAAAAGTATATCAGACGTTCGTCAGTCGAACGAACAAAAGAAACGAGTAACAGAACCCCGAGAAGGGCCTCGAGTTCACCGGCAATCAATGAAAGAGCATCCAGGAGACGAAGGTTAAATAATCAAACGTCTGCCTTCGATTCGCCATTGATTAGATCGAAAAAACCAACACAGAGGAATTCTTTCGAGTCTTCGAGCGAGGCGAACTCGAGTAAAACTGTACAAAAGAAGAGGGCTCGTCGTAGTGGACGCAGGCGTCGAGCTCGTGGCGATAAATCTCGAAATAATGCTGAAAAATCAGGTACTTTGGAAAATTGCCGTACCAGCCAGGGAGCAGAAAGAAGAATACAGCGCTCAGCGGAGACTGACGAGAACGTGAATTGTTCGATCGAAATAAATCAACCGAAAAACTCGGAGACAAATAAGAGCACAGAGAATAAGGATGCGCTCGTTAATGCAGAGCTGAGGAACAAGGAAGTCAAGAATCCTGTGGCAGAACAATCAAAACAGTCAAAAAAGAGCGAAGAAGCAGAGAAAAGCAGAAGACTAAGTTTGGACGAAGATGAGGAAGCTCTGAGAGCTTTGTTGTTGGCTTCATTGCCAAAACGAGCTAAAACCGTGGAGGTCACACCGGAAACAGCGAATCCGATTGTCAAAATGACGAGATTGTCGGATGCAACGTTGGCGGATACAAGCTTAGAAAATTCTTCGGAAAAAGTCCAAAAAGTTGTTGGTAAGAGTGATCCATCGACCCTATTCGTAACCCCTAGACCTCCTCAACTTTTGAGCCAATCCTCGAGTCCAGCGAGTTCCGTGCGACCTGTAAAAATCGATCCACCGATCGATCCGTCGAAAAACATTGACGTTGCGAGGAAAATGCTTGCGAGTGAAACGAACAGCAATTTGTCGTCATCATCCTCGTTGACCTCGTCTCCTTTGACACCGAGGAAAAGACCTAGTAGCGTTGTCCTCAAGAATCCTCCCAAGAAAATTGCTAAAAAAGCTTTACCCGCCTTGGCTAGCACGAGAGTCGTAAATAATGCGAAAAAATATCAAAATGCCATGCTGCAAAAGCGACTCAATCTACAAAGAGCAACCACCTCCTATAACGCTTCTACAGGCTCGAGAAACATTACCCTCAACAATTTAAAAACTTACGAAAACACGCGACCCACAAGCCCTAAAATGATTAATTCATCATCGAAAACTCAGAGATTAGTTATCAATTTGGAATCCGATACCGACAGCGACGCGGAATTACCGAATCAAGAAACAAATACGACCTTGAAATCCGTCGATACGTTAACAACCAAACAACAAAAACCACTCGCTATACCCACTACCGATTTTGAAAAGAGCCTCGAACAATTTCTCAAAGATCAAAGAAAAAAAACCGAATTGAATGTTGCCACAACGAGCACAATGAGTTCGACGGTTACAACGAACGTCACGAAATCACCTGCACCTTCCAACTCGGCCGTTAAAGATTTAGGCATATATAACACTCCTCTGGTAAGATACCATCTTTTTTCTTATTATTATTTCTTTGCCGATTGGAATACTAATCAATCTGTGCAAAATTATGATCATGAAATGCGCACGAAGAAAGAATTATAAAGGAAATATTTTGCTCAAATTCATGGTAAACAATAGAATGGAAAGTTTTGAGCTGAAAATAGAATTGTATTTATTACTAATTATGAAGGATTTCAATTTTTCTGAATTTTATTTTTTGTACGGTAATTTTTACCGTTAATACGTATAAATATTTTTTTTATAGGTAGTGAAATTTTCGTCATAAATACGATGTTAATTGATGAAAATATTTCTGGATAACAAACGAAAAAACAGTTAAAAATAAAAATATTTCTGGATAAACTATCTGGTTAAATTTTATTGACACTGTGTAATTTTCTACCTTCATGGAAACCCTCAAAATGACTCACGTTAACGTGGTCTTTGTGGTCAAACTGTCGAACGTAACCATGCATCAAATGAACGCTTTTATTTTTAAAAGCTTTAGGGCCGGTTGTTTCACCTCGAGGTAAATTTTACCTGACGGTAGCAGATCTTTAACTGTCAAATGAAATTTACCAGGAGGTGGAAAAACCAGGCCTTACTGACTGAATATAAAAGTCTTAAAATATTAAAGATATTATGTTCTCATTCCAGAGTTGAAGTAACTTTTTTGAAATAATTTACCGGCTATTAAAATTGAGAAATGAGGCCAAGGCAAATATCAATATTTGGATTTAGAACAATAATAATCTCGACAATTTTGTGATGTTTCTTCGTTTCTATGATTTTCATCCTAACTATTTAAATATAATTCTTTTAGCGTACTTGCGATAAATTCATGGTTCGGAATATTTCACATAAAATGATATGATATTCTTCAAGGTCATTTGGTCATACATCTTTTTTTTCTAATCTCGAGAAATTCGTCTTGATGAAAAGTTATTCGAATTAAAATAAAATAAAAGATTAACACAATTCCCTTGTTTATTTTCGAGTTAATACATAGCGCATTTTTTTTAATTTATGATTTTTTTTTTCGTTAGGCCGTGCGTCGTCATTTGCCGGTCTCTCAACAAGAGGAATATCGTCGTCTGAAACAACAGATAATGGAACGTGAGAGACAAATGTTGCAAAAGAATATCGACAACGGTGTGAATCCCCAGAATATGAACGTTAGATCACCGTGTACACCACCGGGTCCTTTATCCCCGGCCAGTCCGATCGCTGCACCGTTACTGGCAAAATCGCATAGAGAGAGAATTTTGACTCATGTACCGGGAACGATAGTTGGTTCGGGTGGAGAAAAATCCCAGGATAAAATGGAAGAAAATGGAGCGATATCAAACGCTACCAAAGTCGTGAAATCATCAATGGAAATGACTAAAACATTGACTTTGACCTCGGTCGTAGGGACTTCGAAAGTGATCTCGAGGCCTGCAAACATTTCAAAAAATGCTGCGACCACATCGACTCCGAAATCTCTTCATGAAAATGCTCAATCCTCAAGTACGTTAACTACGAGCATAGTTACTGGAAAAACGTCTTTAGAATCGAAGCAAAACAATGCGTCTTCGACGAAGGAGAACGCGGAAAATCTTTCGAGATCCAAAGCTCCGAGTGTCTCGTCGCGAATAAAAATAATCTCGTCCACGAGCCTCGCGACGACGAGTCTCGCTTCCGAATCGGCGATTGGGAGCAACAATTTCGTGGGATCTTTTAAAGGAACCGAAATGTTGACCATTCAAATTCCCAATAACAAAATTCAAACAGATCGATCGATGTTGTCGTCGGACTCTTCACAAAACTATACAAATCTTACCGAGAATATTGAAACTCTGACTGACTCGAGAAATAGCGGAGCATTGAGAATTCTTTCGACTGAACAATTGAACAATAGATTCATTAAGATTCAAGTAGAAAGAGGTCCAACCGGACGTAAAGTAACAGTTGCTCCAACGAGTCCTGGCGATTCGCCCGCTTTAAGAACACTGCCCATAAGCAGTGATATGAAAATAGGACAAACCATGTTCTGTGATAATAGCTTAAGCCTTAACGAGAATAACGCAACGAGACGAAACGAAGAATCATGTTCGACGAGGAATTTTGAGAAAGATCAAAGTGAAAACAGTCTCAACAAGTCCGACGCATCGACCCTCGTTCTTTCTGAAAATGAAAGAAACCACGGCAACGAATCAACCGCTTCTACGTTGATTCTCAGTCACGATGATCTACGGACTCATGAAAATCTCGAATCAACGAGATTTAATGATACACAAAGTCCCAACACTTCGATTACAAAACAAACGAAAAGTCAATTGAAAGAAGTTTGGGAAAATATTCGTATGGATGTTAAAAATGAACTTAAAATTTTGGAAACACTTTCAGCTGACGAGCAGAACAAATTGTTGTTGGAGACTCAGGAAAATTTGGTGGCGAAAAGGTCAGTCGAATAT
Organism: Rhimphoctona megacephalus; assembly: GCA_963989365.1. Lineage (NCBI taxonomy): Eukaryota > Metazoa > Arthropoda > Insecta > Hymenoptera > Ichneumonidae > Rhimphoctona > Rhimphoctona megacephalus. Next base: position 10,593,950 of record OZ022414.1, on the reverse strand, counting down.
TTGTTGCACACTTTTTAGATTAGACATCGATCCAGCTTGATTATTAAAATAACGAACAACTTCTAGTTACAATCGGATAATTATGAACTCGTTTAATTTTCAAGGAATTTTAAATAACCGAATGATTAATTTCGATTTTCGATAAAATTGGAATATTCGTGGATATTTTTCTAATTTTGTAGATAGAATATTATTTATTAAGTTCTTTTAAAATTATGCTAATGTAAGTTTTGTGAAAATATGTCCAATATTCTTTATGTAAATTACAATTAAGCAAATTAGATTCTCATTTTTAATTCATACATTTTTTCGTATTTTGATAGAATTTGGGCTTCGGGACTATTTTACTGGCGACTTATTAAGAAAAGCTGCAAATTTTCTTTCCTGATTTGAAATTTGTTTTCCTGTACAAATTCCAATCATCACATAGCTTCTTTTTCATCTTGTCAATGTTTACAATTCAAACCTTTCTCTCAAGACCGAGAGAGAAAGAGAATGAAAGACTCACAGAGAATAAAACTCATTATCTCAGGATTTATCGTCCACTCGAAATTTAACGCGTTATAGCGTCGTCTAAACATCTGCTGTTGTCACATAAGCTGCTTTAAACTAGACTGTACAACTTTATTCTCGTGGCACAAAAGCAAACACGTTATAATGAGATACCAAGGGCCTCAGTATTTTAAGGCTGAAACTCTCGATAAATATCTTTATTATTCGAAACTGAAAAACTAACCTAATGTAAAAAAAAGTAATACAAATTTTACTCCCTTATTTTATTTTCGATTTGATTATTACTCCATAATAAATTACAACAATGATTTACGTAGAATTCATACAGACAAAATATTAAACAAAGATCCTTGTGTCGCAGTCTTTTTGCTACGTTTATTTGTTAAATATAACTTAGCACGTAAAATATTATTTTGATAAAATTATTGGGTTATGTCGGGAATCAGGTTATAAAATAAAGTTAGAGACACAGTTTAAGCAGAACAATTATATTATTTTATTCAATGTCTTAACTGGATGAGAGCTGTCGAAGGACTGATCAACGAAATGATCAAAAGGATAACACAAACTCATTGAACGAAAACGTCTCTATGCTTCGGTTTCTTATTACCTTCATCATTTGTATATTTAATATTTTATAAACACATTTATAGTGCTTTTATTTATAAGACCTCACGCATTCTCTTTCTCAAATCGTATAGCGTTTCATATCAAACTTATTTCTACGTTGATTGATTATTTTTGCTCATATTCCAATAAAAATAATAACTTGATTGTCCGAAAAGTTTCTCAGGCTGGGCAACGGTCGTTATTCCTCGTAGATTTCCATCTCGAACATGCAGTCCATTGATTTAGCGATGCGATATTTTATACGTCTGGCCTTTAAAGTTGTTTAGATGCAACTCGAGAGCTCGAGCACAAACGCTACCCTAACAGCAAGTCATTTCGAAAAAATTCTTCCGACAGATAATTTTCGAAAATAAATTCAGCACCGGTTGTCAATTTTTATATCATACACACACTATGTTGACGGTACAATAAAAATCGCATTTTGTGCGTTTCAAGAAACATGATTTTTCGAAAAAAAATTAAAAAAGCAAATAGTTATTTTTTTAGAAATAAATTTAAATGTCGTATATAAAATTGATGTTTTTCGTTGCTTCTGTACCATCAGCATTGTGGATTCAGACTTAAATATTGTTATAATTGTAATTTAGGAATATGGTCCTGGAAGACCTAACGGAAATGTCAGGATACCTGCGTCAATGGGAATTTGAGCGTGAGATCCAAACAAAATTGGTAGCCGAAGTTCGACGACTCAGAGAACAACTCAAAGCGGCTGAGGACCGATTGGACGAACAACGTCGTCAAATGAATGATATGGGGCCAAGAGTAACGAAAACTCATGAAAAAATAAATTACGGTCGTCGAGAGTGCTACAAGCTTTCAAGGATATGCGAAGGGCTTGGAAACCGAGTTGTAGGACCGAATTACAAGTACGGCATAAACGTAGCTTTATGCTCGACCTAAAACCACTTTAAAGGCTCTTAGAAAGTAAAAGTTTGCCCTTTAGAAAAATTGAATTTCATTCGTATTATTACTCGACATGTTTATTCTATTATTGTAAAAAAAATGTATGTATCTATGTTACTCATGCTCGATATCGAGTAGAAATCGGTTTGAAAATATATAGAAATTTTCCATGATTTTTATTTCATTCCGTAAACGTACTAGAAAAAATATCGAACGAAATTCGATTTTTACAAAACTTCTTTACTTTCGCCAAAGTTATTGCACCTTTTTCAAATTTCATAAAAACCTGTGTAAAATTCCTATCAAACGATTCATGGAAATTTTTCGAAACTGTTCAGTGTCAACAATAGTTTCAAATTTTTTGAAATGCTCCATCAATTCTGCGTTGTGAGTTTTTAAATGAATTGGATGTTAACGTTACTCTACTTTTGTATTTTCGTTTTCATGGATCTAATCTTTTTATTTTTACGATCCATGGATAAAAATCATTATCATCGTTGCTTATCGTATTACTTCAAATATTGAGTAGAAATCATTTGCTCTATGCTCCACTATTAGTGGAGATAATTTTTAAGATTTGTACCGTCAAGTTTTTTTTTAAAAAGTCTTCTGATTTCCAAAAAAGAAATAACGAAGTTTACATCTTTGAAATGCGACAATTTTTTTCACTTTTCAAGTTTCACATTATTATAATGTTTTTTAAAGTGAAACTTGTATAGCGACGGTATGTGACCAAATTTTCTAGCGGAAACCAATGTGAAACGCTTTGAGGAGGGGGAAAGTCAAAGGCGAAAAGGGGTATGAGTGACTCATGCCTGCAAGTCATTCTGGCTAGTAGCGTGTGTGAGAGAGAAGGGAGGGGGGGGGGGGGGTTGAGAACATATGAGCGATTTTTAAAATAGCGGACGTCAGCTTGAAGATTAGAATCTACTCTCGAACCTTCTTTACCGACGATTCTCGGGGAAGCTTTCAAAAATTCTAGCTTACTTTTGAAAGGAATAAAAGATAGTCGACAGCGTCCACTATATAGAAGTTTCACTTCAACCATGCGCTTATGTGGGTGAGGCACACACCTCTTTTTTTTACGAATTTGAGTGGCAGGTTCATAAACAGGGGTTCTGAAAGATGAGAAATTTTCATAGCCTGAATACAAAAATAAAAATAAAATTGTTAATATAAATCACTTTTAAGATGTAAACTTCGAAATCATGAACTTATAGAATCAATTTTATAATTTTTTTTGTTATGTATAATTCATCTTGTCCTCGCGAGATTTTCTAAAAACATTATCATGTTTCAGGATACCGAATACCAACGCTCGATTGCTGAACGAACAACTGAAAGAAGTGGCTGTTCACACGCGTCAATTGTCAAAAAAGAAAGTACCAGCATTGAATAACTCGTTGAACAATTCTGGAGACGTAACGTTCTCGTCAGCGATGGCTAATGTCACTTCGATAGAAGCCGAGAGTTCAATAACGTCTTTGAACGAGACAGTAAATCGTATTGATACGCCAAGCACGCCTATGAGCGAAACTGACAATGAAGACGATGCGAATGAGGATCATGAGCGAACGAGAGAGAACGAGGTTTCGATCGGAGAATCGAACGATCCTGTGCCAGAACTCGAGAAGGAGAGCTCAATGGATTCATTCTCGGAATGTCCACACGAGTGTGAACTTAAGCCCCGGATAGAAGAGAATGGAGAGCCGAGATTGACAGAAATAAATAATGAAGAAAATGATAAACAAACTTCGTGCTCAACAGAAATCAATCACCCAGTGAATGAAGTCCCAAACTTGTCCGAAAGAAATGATCCGTCCAAAGAAACGGATAATTCTATTCGCACGGAAATAAATGTTTCGCCGAATGAAACGGAAGTTGAAAATTTACCGGAAACGGATACTTCGCCTAGTGAAATTGAAGCTTTAAACGTGCCAGAAATGAATGTTCCACCCAAAGAATCGGAAACTCATCATCCGGCAGACATAAATAAAAATATGTTATCTCTTGACACCCTGGCAAATGCCGAATCCGAAACCACCACATCAACAACCAAAAATACAGAAATTAATTTAATATCACTTGCTCCAAACGTTTCTGCACGCCATCGAATTGAAGATCAGTTATCTATACCTGGCACTTCGAGATCCGTATCACCCGCTTTCTCTTTACCAAACGATTCACGAAATACCAGCAAACGGAGACACAGTTCCTATAATTCCGTCCTCGCACATTTTAAAACTACCAGGTGGGTTAATGTCGCGTTCTTCGAGCGTTCTCTTTTCCCTCGCGATAAACTCGTATTTCCGTCGTTCTTGCATGTGCAAGTGTGTTCCTGTACACATATCAAGGTCGCCCGTTTTTTAGTCCGATATATATTTTTTTCTCATTTTGATTTGTCTCGAAATTTAAAAAAGATTTGCCACAAAAAGGAAAATTTTAAGACTTCATTAATTACGGATGAATTATAAATATTCATGCCAATCATTTTTTTCCTAAAAATTTCAGTGGTTAGCGGTCCGCGAATAATTTGAAAAAATTCAGTCATTTTTGAAACGTTACGAACTTTATGTGCAATAATGAAATTATCAAAACAAAAAACGAATTGTTTTTAAAAAACAACAAATTTCAACAAATAATCAGACGATTTTCTTTTCTTCGTATAAAATGAATTCGTCGATTTTTTAGAACACTTTAGATTTTTCTCTTTTTTTTTGGAATTTCTCTTTTCTGTGCCTTAGAAATTTCGTATGTATGATGTTGAATGTTTTTATTAAAACATGTGTAAATTTCCTGATTTTTTAAAGAATTTTTGAAAAGTTTTTGGATAAATCTAAAAAAAAGGGAATATTAAAATAAATCATATGTATTTCCTTGATTTTTTCAAACGTGAAAGGATTTTTTGAAATACAAGAAAATTATTAGAGTTTCTGATTATTTGCAATTAAAAAATAGGCAATAAAGTTATACGAAATAAATAAAATCATAAAATTCCAGGTATGATTCGTAAATACAATTTCTTTATACTAAAAGAAAAATATTTCATAAATATCGTCCAATTTGTTTAAAGCTAATCGAAGTGTAAGAATTTCATACAGTATTGAGTTTCAAATAACGTGAAATTTTAACAAAATGTGCGACCCTAAATATACACGAAGTATCAATGCTACATTGTTGAGGGAATTTCTGTGTTTTCTTCGCCCAAATTCAGGAACGTCAATCCAAATGGAATACTCTGTCCCTACGAACTCATGGGGACGTGCAACGACGGAGATTGTCAATACTATCATCTCGATCCTGCTCGTCAGTGCCAGTAGCTTTGTTCGTAGCTACGAAACAAAAAAAGCGATTCACCACGAAACTCGAATACGTAAGGTGGTTCTAATCATTAGTCGGGCATAAAAAACAATTCACAAACCCAACGAAAACTCGTTAAAGACAAAAAAAAATGATTCTTCGTTAGAGAAAATTCAGTTTAGACTAATTTCTATTTTTTATTATTTTCTCTCAATGCTTAGTATTTTTTTTCTTATCTTTTCCGCAAAAAACCTTTCTTTTTCTTTCAAACTTGAATCTACGAAAATCCCTCAGGATAAAAAGATAGAGAGGGGTTGGGAATGAATATCGAAAGGTTCCGACGCCGAAGAACACATTTAAAGTTAAGTCTGTTTTCTATTTCACAATATTTCAGGTGCTGCATACAGCCAGCACATGAAAAAACAACAAAGAAGATAAATTGGTTCCCATTTTGGTCGAATATTCGCTGCGCTTCCAGATGGTAAGTTTTCTTCATGAAAAAACCAAAAAAAAATCCAACAAACAAACAAAAACAATCGTAAAAGTCAGGATATTCGGGGGTGGACTTTTGTTGCATAGATTTGAACGAAATTTCGAGAAAATGATTTTTTTTTTCTTCACGATATGCGTTTCCTTTGACACCTTTCTATGATCATTCCTAATGAGTGCGCGTTTCCATCTGTGTGTGTATGTATATAAATATAAAATTCATAAAAATGTAAAAAAAAAAAACAAAGAAAAAATTGATCGCGTAAATGCGCGTCACCGAGAAGCCTGTCGAGTGTTGAATAATATCGAAAAAATTTATATATGTTTTTAAAAAAATGATAAGTATCGACGTAAAGCGGGAGAAAGACAATTCGTGTATGATCGTTGAACGTTCGCTTATGGACACTGTGAAATGTACAAAGAAGAAAATCGATACGAGTTCGGGCGAATCCTAAGGCGCCTGGAGTGCTCTAATGGATTTTAGTACTTTTTTCCTGTTTTTTTTTTTTTTCTATTTCTCTACGCTACGTACATACCTCATACAGTTAATTCACCTCTCTGTACCTGTACAATAAATTTTCAATAATTTTTTCTATATACATTTTCCATTTATTTATCCGCTCCGATCAATTTATCCTCATCGAAATTTTCCATAAGGGAATAATATGGATCTATAAATTGCGACAGTGTTTAGAGGAAAAAAATTGGTATAAATATTCGCAAATTTTTTTATTGCCATAAAATATATAACGAAATTTTATTTTTCATGTAATTAATTTTTTTGCAACGACTAATGATCGCCCGGAAGGTCGTTCTGCGATTTTACGTCTCTCCAAGGGAAACGATCTTCTGCGCGCAATTCGTCCCAACGACGAATCCAATCGTTCGGACATATGGACGTAAAAACGTCACGAAACCACGTGCACGCTTCGTGACCACCGCCCAAAAGTTTCTCGCAACGATAAAAATCCGTGTACATGACGTAACATCGTAAAGTTTGGTTCTGCTGCTGGAAACTTCGAACCGCAGGAGAATACAAATTATGAGCTTCAAATTATGAGAATTTACATCGTTGAAACGCAACAATTTTTTTTTTTTCTTTCAATTTTTTCATTTCGAATTTACCAAACACTTTTTTAGTCACAACTGTGAGAATCTGAGAAATTATCGCTAAAAAATTTCGTAGTTCGATCACTTTTTTAACATTTTTCAGTTTTTGAAACTCCACAAATTCAAAAAAAAAAAATCAGTGTTTTTGAAAATCGCCAAAAAAATTGGCCGGTTTCCCTAGACGGCAATAAAAAAAAACGGTTACTGTACAAAAAACGTTTTTTTCCAATTTTCTAGTTTGTTGAAATTGTAACCATTTTTTTTACAGATTAAGTATGCGGTTTTTTGACAGCGCTAAAAAAATCGGTTCAGTTTGCCTAATTTGAGCCTGCAAAAAATAAAGATACTGAAGAAAAAAGATCGTTATGTTCCAACGAAGTCAGCTTCTTTTTCCGAAATTGTAAACAACGTACCGTGGATCCTGTCCTGGAGTTGCTCGAAATGTTTCAACTCTCGTACCGCCCTCGTCGACACTGCGCTCTTTATTTTTTTTTACGCAAGGATCATCTTCGTCTTCGTTGATTTGAGACTGGTTAGCACCATTCGTACTATTCTTCTTCAATCGATCAGTCACTGGTCTTCCTCTTGCTGCTGCCTCGTTTCGTTCTAGTTCCGGTGGGGTCGCATGATTCACGTTTGGCTTCGTCGTTTTGTCACCATTTTTTTTATTTACTCCGTTCCATCCGGAAGTATCGGTTTGAGTTTCTTTCGAGAAAACTCGTTTCGAATTTCCATCTGCAGACATGCTACTTTTGTTCAATACAAATTCAATGATCGCGCTCTTTCGTCGGATTCCAAAAAAATGATAACATATTTGCTAAAACCGAGATTGACGTGAATTATCCCAATTGTCATTTTAAAACAAATGTGCAATGACAGCGTTCGTATAACGATACGTATTAGCGGATTTACGTTTTATAATCGTCCAACGATTTTATAACTGACTTCAAAAAAGGAAGTTCGCCATTCGACCTCTACACAGGGTGTCCTACGAATTGTTTGAAACTTAAATTTGAGTTCAGGAACGGATTCCGAGTGGAAATGTCTTCTAACGTTTTCGATCAGGCTCCCTCGTGATGAGATATTAATTCTTAAAATATACGTGTTCTTTTATCGCGTTTACTGCCGAAACGGTTGGAGATAAAGCAAAAGACCACAGGAACAATCTTGTGGAGCATAAAATTTGCAACAGAAAAGCTCTTAATGGCACTCTTCTATCTTCAGTACTTTAGCCCTGCGAAACGCAATCGACAATGTATAAAACTTATCCTATGTATGACCCTTGGAAACTAGGGACATTTTCGATCGACTCTCAGAACTAAGCTACTAGAGATACAAAAGTGCCATCAAGGACTTTTTTGTGGAAAATTTTATGCGCTACAAGATTGTTCCTGCGGTCTTCTCCTCTATCACCAACCGTTCCGGTGGTATGAGCGATAAAGGTGATACGGATGCTCCAAATTGAATAACTTTTAGCTCAACCGAAGGGGGCCCGATCAAAAAATATTACGGAGTTTTTCGACTCGATTGGTACTGCTCCTGTATATGCAGAGGCATAATTTTTTATTAGGTTCAAAAATTGAGATATTTTTTTTTCGTTTGAAAGAAGACACTCCGGAATGGTTTCGTCACGATCTGCGTTTACTATTTTTATTAAGGGTTAAAGAGGGTTGAGGATCTGGTTAGAAGTCCGAATAAAATTCTTTTCTGCCATTTTTTCGAATGAAAATCTATTATATATTATTAAACAACTTATTGCAAATTACATATAAAAAAATTAGAATAACAAATACAAAATGTTTTATACCGATCGCACGTAAATAAAAAAATACATGTTAAAATATCACCCTATCTATCGATAATTCGCATACACAAGTGTGAAGTTTTGGATCAAATTAGACGAAAAATCGTCTGCTAAAAAACGTTCATTGAATTTATGTCGATCCTTAAAAAAATCTTGACCGGCTTTTTGGAAGAAAGAATTTTTCAGTTTAAAAAATTAATATAATTAATAAAAAAAATGATCTCCAAAACTTTGAACAAAAATTTAATAAATCCTTAAACACCTGATCCTCATTTTTAGTTGACGTAGGCAAAATATATGTAGCCGACCGAAATGTCAACATACGAACATATGGTCGAAGATATATATGATATACATAGATCTCTGGATATGTTTTTCTATATGGCAACAATGGTTACATGTGAAAAGTGACGTGGAAGGTTTGATTCCATTTTTCCGTTGTTAGTAACGCCGATATTCCGAAAATTCGGGAATCGGAACAAAAAAATGATATTTCCCGAGGGATTTATCACTTTTGTAATAATTTCAATTTTGTCGATCGCGTTTGTCGTAAGTTAAAAGATTTTTTGAGGTTATCTCAGTATATTTCTGCACTGTTATGTTTAACCTCGAATTTCTTTATTTTTGCAAAGTTCGGTCTGATTTTGTACGTGACGACGAATCCGTATCCAATTGTTTGGCGGCACGAAGATGAGAAATATTACTTCAATCCTATAACTGGAGTGAGGGAGGCATTTCCATCGCTGGATGAAGAATGGAGTGTTCATTTAAGCATTATTATTCCTGCTTACAACGAAGAAGATCGCTGTAAGACTCGAATCAAAGCTTTTCGATTTTCTAAAAACTATCATCATATTTTTTTGCACTTTTATGTAGTATCTCCCATGCTGGACGAATGCTTGGAATATCTAGAGAAACGAAAAAATTCAGGACTCACTTATGAAGTTATTATCGTCAGTGACGGAAGTACCGACAAAACGGTACAAGTAGCTCAGAGTTATGCCGAGCGGTATGACACTGTGAAAGTTTTAGCACTTGTTAAGAACCGAGGAAAAGGTGGTGCAGTCAGATTGGTTAGTCAATACTTTTTTTCTAAGCCTCCCTGGTCACATTGGTTCTAAACAATTCTAATTAGTGAAAAGTTCAAAACTCTTTGGTTTTACATTTTTAACATTTTCTTTTATGTTTTTATTATGAGATTTTGCACGTTTATATGGTTTTTGCATATTTCAAAATATTTAATCCACAATTCCTATTTTTTACGAGCCAATTGAGGTTTCATCATTCTTTACGTGTATTCTATTCCATTTTTATGCATTTCGTTCGTTGTCCCCATTTACTTCCCTTTTTTATTGCATTTGGTTTTCATTTTATTTTATAAATTCCATTTTCAAGTCATTGAATTCCTTTCAGCTGTATTCTATTTCATTTTTATGCATACAGATTCTTATCTCTATTCACTTCCAATTTTTAAATTCATTTTCATTCAATTTAAGTTTTTTTTTTCATTTTCCCATCTTTTGTTTGCTTTGTTTTCTTTCTTCTTATTTTCGCCTAATTTCATTTACTTTTCCTATTCGTTATGAATTTCTGTTTCTTCTATATTGGCAATCAGTTGAAATCTTTTTTTATCAATTGCTACATTGAAATGCACTGAAAGTTGAAGGGTTTTTTTTTTCAGGGAATGCAAAGTGCACGAGGCAGTGTCCTTTTATTCGCCGATGCCGATGGTGCAACGAAATTCAGTGATTTGGATAAGCTCGATGCGAGTATGAAAGAAATTGTCGGTTGTGAGTTATTCGAATCTTTGCAAATTGGATAATATAAAAAATTGCATTGTTGAAATGCAATGGAATGTACTTTTTTTATTATTGGTCACCATGTTTGTAGAAAATTGGCGAAACGTTTTTGGGATTTTGAAAATCCACAAATAGTGCCAAAAAAACTGAACAAATAAGATAAAAGAATTTACATCGAATTCAACAATGTAAATTTCAATGCTATAATATTGCTACTAGTTGTAATAATTATGGCCATGAGTTTTTGTTTTTATGTCATTTTTTATAACATTTTTTTTCAGGTGACTATTCGAATTGCCCAGAAAAAGTAGCGAAAGCTGAAGGAGTAGTTTGCGGTTCACGTGCGCATTTGGAAGCCGAAGAGACGGCGAAACGTTCATACTTCCGTCTCATTCTGATGCACGGTTTCCACTTTTTAGTGTGGGCGCTGTGCGTCCGTGGAATTCGCGACACACAGTGCGGCTTCAAATTGTTAACTCGGGAATCAGCGAGAACGCTTTTTCGCGCGTTGCATGTCGAACGTTGGGCTTTCGACGTTGAGATGTTGTACATAGCGCAAACCCTTAACATTCCGATTACGGAAATTGCAGTTAATTGGGTGGAAATTGAGGGCTCGAAAATCGTGCCATTTTGGAGCTGGATGCAAATGGGACGTGATTTGGGGCTTATTTGGTTAAAATACAAAATGGGAGCGTGGAAAATTGACAGACCAAAGGCGCGTTAACACAAATCCATCATTTTCATTTTTATATGCCCATCACTGTATTTTTTATTCGATTATACATTCGCACATATACGCAATAGAAATAAGATATTGATAACTACAAAACGATTACTGTGTTGTCAATTATTTCCTAAATCATTTCAAATGTCACGCTTTATACGAAAAATGTTATTTTCAATATTTATATTTACATTTTATCATACAATTGGTTAATGATTTTATTAATTATTTATTTATCTAGAAACGCGGCAGCGTCTTGACGCCAAGTATTAAAAAGATAATTTTAAACGGCAAAGGCAAGACGTGCAGTGTATCTTTACTCGAGATTGGGCGATTTCCCCTAATTTTTTTAATTATATACGGCAATCTTGAATTTACGGAAAACCTATTTCCAGCTCTTATTTATGCGAACTGCATATTTTCCATACTTGAGTATCGCTATGATTGATTAGTCATTTTGAAATTTTGGATCGTATTATAATTCACACGAAATTTTTCTTTGTGGTTATGTAGTTCATTTTTTATTTTTTTAAATATTGACTTAAATTATAAATATTCATTATTAATTATTGTTTTTAGGGACTAAACATAAATTAATTGCAATTTCCTAAGAGAAACAAAAGTCCCGATATTTGTTGACAAACTTTCCAATAATCTTTTTCATTATCGTAAATTAATAATAATTTACGATATTTAAGTAATTATCATTAATTGCAGAGAAGACTTAATACCATTTTTTTCATCTGAAAATATGGTCATAATAATTAATGATAGTCGTCTATGTTATTATTATTATACTTCAGGAGCGAATTCCGAATCGAAAAATCTGTTTTTTTTTTTTCAGACTATTATTTTATCTCGAATACTGCCGAAACGGTTAGACACAGAGCAAAAGATCATTGAACCAATCTTATAGAGCATAAAATTTCCCACAAAAAAGACTCCATTTCTCATTTAATGACTTAGAGACTTCTCCCGACCACAATTAAATTCGATTATAACATTTGTTAATTTTATGTAAGTTGTACATTTTTTCATCGTTTACATTTTTCGTAAAATTATTTAACTTTAATAATTACTTTTTGATTTTAAATTTTCGCATGTAAATGACTTATCCTACCGTCAATTAACATTAACCATAGAAATTGAATGTCGAGGGAGTTACACTACCCAATTGAATGATTTTTTATCTATATATATTATTTTTGATCAATTTTTATTTCACACTTTTTCAACTTCACTACTATCTACTTTTGGCAGGGGGGTTTCAAAATAAATCATTTTTTTGGAAATTTCTTTGGGTGGGGGTAAAATTTTCGAATGACGAAATTTCGAACAGCTAAAATAGCGAATTTTAACATACAATTATATATATATATATCGATAACTGTATGTTAAAATTCGCTATTTTAGCTGTTCGAAATTTCGTCATTCGAAAATTTTACCCCCACCCATTTCTTTCATTCTTTTTTATAAATATTTTATAAAAAATATATTTTCATGAAGTTATATTATATTATAGCAGTCGGGAATTTTTTGTTTTTTATTCGATCAGCTCTCAGGACTAAACTTTTGAAGATGGCAAAGTGCCGCCGAGAATTTTGATGCACTCTGAAATTGGTCCTGTGAACTTTTTCTCTATCTGAAAGCTTTTCGGCAGTGTATGCGCGATAAAATGACGCGTATTCTCCAAATTTATTAATTAATAACTCTTCAGGAGAGAATCTGATCAAAAACATAAATAGACTTTTTGACTCTGAATGCGAAATTTGGATAACTAACATTTACGACCGTTGGTCGAGGAAGCCCTGTATAGGCTTGTTATTGTAGCGAGTTACATTTTCCAATTCATTTTCCATTACTGCCAATCAGACTTTTTGATAAACGAAAATTTTATCAATTTTTTAATACTTCCCTGACTACAAACCACCGAGAATTTAGGTATTAAAAAAAAAAAAAAAAGATATTGAACCTTTAGCCAGTGTATTGTAGAAATTCTTTATTAAAAGAATACTACAAATTTAGAACCGGTTGAGAAAAAACCGTTAGATCCAACAGAAAATTCAAATATAGTAAAATATGCTCAAAAATGGTGGCAAGCCACATAGATTAAAAAAAATCTTCTCGTTATGTTACTTTGGGAAAAAACATTAATGTTCGCCAAAAGAAAAATATCTCAATAATTTTTTGTTCAAATATTATTACAAATATAGAAAAGGCTCAATTATGAATTGACCGATCCTCCTCCGTATAGCAAAAAAAACTCCGTCGAAACGATCATTTAACGGGATAATGTATCCTAAACACCCAATTATAGTTACCCGCAAAATACGTGTTATATACATTCAAACACGTAACACATTGTATTTGTGTTTTCATTGAGCGCGTCTTTTTTTTTTCGACGCAACGATTGGTCCACGCGATAAAACGTCATTGCGAGTGACGTAAGCACCCGGTGTGTCTAATCTAGCATATCGTTCTCCGTTCTCCCTCCCGCCTCGTAAAGTTAGAACTCAGAATGTCTAGTATTCAACTTCAGATCAACTTCTGAATAGGTAGCTTGAATAGCTAAACATTTATCAGAATTTGACGTAAAGCTGCGTTAGTCAACACGCGTGACGTATTAACGACTTTTCTGCAAGCAGCGATTTACACAATCGGTCGTAATATTCGGGAACGTGCCGTGGACCATCACAACTAAAATATAAATAAAATACAATGTCGTTTGTTTCACCGATGCCAAGCGAGGATTTTCTTCGTGATGTTTTCCGAAGGTACGTATATATTCACTATGCAAATATGCAAATTTTACATCTGATCCGTTATGAATTAATCTTGAAAGTTCGCATCACATGTTTTTGCATGATAAAGAACGCAACGTTCATGTGCATATATTTTACACCGTTATTTAAGTAGCAAGGCTTGCAAATACACGTATACACAGCGTATTTGAATATAAAGTTTATTGCTTTTCTAGCGTTTATTTTTATAGTTGACTAAAAAACGATTACACTTACAGCAATACTGTAAATGGAATACTTATTTGAAAAAAAAAAAAAAAATACAAACCCGTCTGTCGCAGATTCTATTCACCTAACCTATAAAATATTTAAAAACTTAGGTTCGATTTAAAACTCAAATATATTGGTTTTTCGATTGTTGACCAAAAATGTTCTAAATAAACAACAAATCAAATTTTTAGATCGCTATGGATAATACGATGTATTTTTTGCATTTCAGAGAAATGAATATGCGTTATTATCGTATAAAATTAACATTATACTGCTTTCATGGCACTTGTTTCTAATGTTGGCTAGAAATTGTTTATTTAGAAAAGAACATTTATATATCACCTATTTTGTGCACATAACCTACAGAATATTCAAAGACTTACATGTGATTTAAGGTAATTCTCCTGCCAAAGAGTTGTTCTATTAAAGTTTTTTAAATCCTGAGGATATATTCAGGACACTACTATGCAATAACTTGCCAGATTTTAAAAGGATTTACCATTCTGGATTTGAAATCGAATTGATAAGAAATCGAATTTACAGTTTGTTATGGATGATTCAATATATTTGATGCATTGCAGAGTTGATAAAGATGGGTCAGGATCGATTACAGCTGACGAGCTCCAAGTGGCGTTGTCCAACGGAACATGGACGCCATTCAATCCGGAAACGGTTCGTTTGATGATAGGTGAGAGAGAGAGAGAGTAAAATTGAATATCCTACACCTTTTTGATTTAGGATTGTGCCAGGCAACTACAGATAAAGAGTTGGAGCATAGATCGCATGGAAAAATTCTTTGGAACTCTAGGAAGAGGCATGATACGTAGAAAAAAAAAGCAATGAATCGCTGAAAAGACAATAGTTATCCCATTTTTTGTGCAATTTTTGTCTGTTCGCGCAGGTATGTTTGACATTGACAAAATCGATCCTGCTTCTTCAGGTATGTTCGACAAAAGCGGCAACGGCACTGTGAGCTTCTCTGAATTCGGGGCTCTCTGGAAGTACGTCACGGATTGGCAAAATTGTTTTCGATCTTTCGATCGTGACAACAGCGGCAACATCGACCGTGAAGAGCTACAAATTGCACTGAGGAACTTCGGTTATCAATTGTCGCCCAATCTTGTCGAACTCATTCTACGCAAGTACGATCGAGCAGGACACGGCACCATTTACTTCGATGATTTCATTCAGTGTTGCATCGTATTGTATGTGAGTATGAAATTGGAAAGAAAGGTTTTTTTTTTCAGCGGAAAATATTAACCTTTAGAGGATGGGACTGGTCCCTTTGGGGACCACCTGTTTGGTCGCAGACTCGTTCTGAGTTATATATTCGATTTATATATGAATTACATGATTTGAAAGAGGTCGATTTGCACTGAAAATTTTCCATCCTCTAAAGGTTAACTTAGAAGGATTAAAAAAGTCGTTGAAAAAATTTTTTGTTGTGGGGAAAATACCGGTGTCACGGAATGAGGCCTTTTGTGGCTAAAAGTATATTTATTGACCAACTTTCACAATCCTTATTTTTAAAAATTTCATCAAACTCGATCATTATAATCATTTTAACGAGGGGTATTTTGTATATAGTTACAAATTTAGTATTCGGATTTCGCTGTCTGCGTTTTTTCGGGCAATGGTAGAAATAATTTTTCCTACGTACTTACCGGGGAACTTGAATTAAAACGCTGAAAATTGCGTAACTTTTGGAATTTTTGTTCTCAGCTCCAATGACTAATCTTTTTGTAACTTTTGAGATGCAATATTTGGTAATTACGCAGTTTGGTTACTTTTCCGAAAAATGGGGGATTTTTTTTTTTTTTAAGCTGCTTCGATGGGTTGCCATTAATGATATTCCGTCGGGGGAGGCTGAAATTTTTTATTAATTCAGTTTTTATGAACAAAAAATGGCAAAAAAATGACAAAAGATGGCAAAAAAATATCAAAAAATGGCAAAAAAATTGTGATTGTGTTGAAAACGTTGTGATAATTTTGTTGGCCCTGATAAGGGCCGATGAAGGATGATGGTGATCTACTCCTCTTTAATTATGCAGTTTGAGGGCTTTTCCGAAAAACGATGCGAGATTATTTTTTTTTGCATGAAGTGCTTCGGTTCGACACCATTAATGAAATTTCATCGGGGGGAGGCTGACATTTCCCATAAAAAGCATAAGTTATGGGGTTTTGAAGTTATTGGAAAAATGTGATGAAGTAGGGTATATTCGAATATTTAGAAGCTCATATCAGGACAAGTGGACACACACACGCACACACACACACACACACACACACACACACACACACACACACACACACACACACACACACACACACACACACACACACACAATTCTACGAATTCATTATCAGTAGAGGCGAAATTCTTCAGTCTTCAAAATTATTTGCGAGGGTGGTGAGACACAGCACACACCGTACTATTTCACGCACTCTACTATTTCACGCACACATCCCAAGATGTTCAGCACACCCTACTATTTCACGCACACATCCCAAGTTGTTCAGCACACACCCTACTATTTCACGCACACATCCCAAGATGTTCAGCACACACTCTACTATTTCACGCACACATCCCAAGATGTTCAGCACACACCCTACTATTTCACGCACACATCCCAAGATGTTCAGCACACACCCTACTATTTCACGCACCCTATGATTTCACGCACATATCCCAAGATGTTCAGCACACACCCTACTATTGGACGCACCCTATTATTTCACGCACACATCCCAAGATGTTCAGCATGCACCCTACTATTTCACACACAAATCCCAAGATGTTCAGCACACACCCTACTATTTCACGCACACATCCCCAGATGTTCAGCACACACCCTACTATTTCACGCACACATCCCAAGATGTTCAGCACACACCCTACTATTTCACGCACCCTACTATTCCATCTGATCTCACCACCCTCGCAAATAATTTTGAAGACTGAATAATTTCGCCTCTACTGATAATGAATTCGTAGAATTGTGTGTGTGTGCGTGCGTGCGTGCGTGCGTGCGTGCGCGCGTGCGTGCATGCGTGCGCGCGTGCGTGAGTGCGTGCGTGCGTGCGTGCGTGCGTGTGTGTGTGTGTCCACCAGTCCTGATGTGAGCTTCTAAATATTCGAATATACCCTATTTCATCACATTTTTCCAATAACTTCAAAACCCCATAACTTATGGTTTTTATGGGAAATGTCAGCCTCCCCCGATGGAATATCACTTATGATGATGCAATAAACAACTTCGCGGAGAAAAAAAAATTTTACCATCGTTTTTTCGGAAAAGTAACCAAACTGCATAATTACCCAATATTTTCGTATTCAATAGATTGTTCGTATTATCGAAATGAATAATAAACGACCCCGAAATTTTAGAAAAGATGCGTTTTGTTGGAACGGGAAAAAGAATGGCAAAATTAAAATTTGTTTAGCCTTCTAAATCCGGTTCATCCCTTCATAATTTCTAAATTTTCCATCTTTATCGCAGCTTGCATTTTTCGCGAGTACTTCATAATTTTGTTATCTTACGATTGCAGACACTGACGTCAGCGTTCAGAAAATACGACCACGATTTGGACGGCGTGATAACAATTCACTACGAGCAATTTTTGAGCATGGTATTTAATCTCAAAATTTAAAAACTCGAGCGTTCGACAACGTGCCAATGGTCATAAAAAGCGAGCATTCGACAGATTCTGAGATGAAATTTTTCATCAAGGTCGTCTGTATATTTACAATATTAATGATTCACCGATTAGCAAATCAACATTTTTAATCTGTTCTGATTATCTGGATGTGAATCATGTCTTCATTGCTTGATGTTGAAAAATGGGAACATCTATTACGAATGCACTACTTCTTGCAATTGACGACAAAACTCGTAAACATTTTATTACATCGTCATCGAAGATTGTCGTAACATTCCCACCCGAACAGTTTTAAACGCGAGTTGACTACTTTCTTCGAAATTTTTATGCTATATATCGTTCTAGAATTATATTGCAGTTTAAGAATATATACATTCGAATTTGCCAAATCAACAACTGGTGCTTGCCGTGTGTTCAAAGTTTTTCTTCTGTTCAAATTTACATTTTATATTCGAAATGCAGCGCTTATAATCGAATAAGTATTTTGAAAGCTTTTTAAATGATTATCAATCGTTTGCATCGCATTCACTAATGGCTGCATATAGATAAAAAATAAATGCCTATGACTGAATACATAGGAATTCATGAGCCCTGCCTAAAGTGACAATTTTTAAGTTTGCATCGTTGGAATGGAACGAAATTCCTTTTTTTATTGAGTAAAGCCAACAGTTTATTTGCAGTATTTGTCTACGATAATTAAACAATCTTTTTTGAGACGCAAAATCTAAATCTGCGAAACAAATTGCGACGATTTGAGAAAATAAGAATATTAGAAATGAAAAAATTAAAAAATTTGTTTAATTTCAACGATGCAAACTTCAATACCATCCAATGTCAACATGGCCTTGAGTAAAAACTTCTCGATGAGTTTTATATATAAAGTTTCTCAAAAATTCACTAATTCCTATTAACATAAAAGACTTGGAATTCGAATTCATAGAACAAAAAACAAATCGTTTTGAATTTCATATAAAAAGTGTAAAAATAATTTTATTTTCTTCCATATAAAATTACCATAATCGTCTTTTTCAAAATAATTGTGGCTTCAACGTGTGAGTCGTAGAAATTGAACGCAATTTCCCTCTGGACAACCCTAAAATTTCTTCGCAAATGTAGGCTCCGAAAATTATTCAAAATGTTCTTCTCTAAGAACTTAAAAACTAGGTACAACTACAAAAAAATATTACAAGTTTTAAAAAATTACGAAAAGGGAGAAAAAATAATTTGGTCCCACTCCAACGATCTGAAAATAAATAGCATGAACAACTGATAAATTTATTGTGGAAGTGACGAAGGTTTTCATCAGAACAATATAGGGGGTATTCGATGCCAAACCGACCAGTCCGTGACTCCGATCATTTTTTATTTTGTCGAAATTTTTTTATTTTCAAGTAGCTACTGAAAGGAGTTTTTAGGAATTTTTTTAGATTTTTATCTCAACCTGTTTAAAAATAAAGAATTTTTCAAAATTTCGCACGAAAATTTTTTTATTGCTCTTTTACTCCTTTTCTAACAACAGAGATATCAAAATAAAATAGTACGCCATTTTTTTCATCTTGAATTGTAGTTTCATAAAAAAAATACAAAAAGATTATCAAAAGTTAATTTTATGTTTTTTTCACTTTTAATCCAAAAATATATTTTTTTTTTTCAAATCTTGTACCGTTTAGATTTTTTTTAATTCACCATTTTTCTAGACATATTTTTACATGTTTCAAAAAATTCGTAGCTTGTGATATCCATACCTTCTATTTTTTTCTTATTTTTTTACCACGTGTAAACTAATAGTTATTAGTTGTCAATCCTAAATTATATTTTTCAATTATTTTTTGCCACTCATAATACCATTTCTTAAGCTATTATGAATAGAACAAAAGAATAAAAAAAAATATTGGAACTGATTTCTATGTTTTTTTCAGTTTTCAACCAAAAATTCTTTTTTCACAACTTGGGCAATTTCGATTTTTTTGAAAAAATTCACCATCTTTCACGACACATTTTTACATGTCCCGAAAAATTCTCAACTTGTGATATTGATGAATAAAGATGAATAATTGATAATCATTGGTTTACGTGTGGCAGAGAATTGAAAAAAAAAAAATAGAATTTATGGCTATCAAGCTGCGGATTTTTTGGGACTTGTAAAAATGTGTCGTAAAAGATGATGATTTTTTTCAGAAAAATCAAAATGGGCCAACTTGTGAAAAAAAATGTTTGGTTGAAAACTGAAAAAAAAATGGAAATCATTTTCAATATTTTTTTTTTCTATTCATAATTTCTTAAGGAATGAAATTATGAGTGGAAAAAAATAAGAAAAAAATGGGAGGTATAGATATCACAAGTTGTGAATTTTTTGGCACATGTAAAAATATGTCTAGAAAAATGATGAATTTTTTCAAAAAAATCAAAACGGTCAGTTTTGAAAAAAAAAAAAATATCGGATTAGAACTAAAAAAAAAAACAGAATTTGACTTTTGAAAATTTTTTTGTATTTTTTTCTATGAAACTACAATTCAAGATGAAAAAAATGATTTTATTTTGATTTCTCTGTTGTCAAAAAAGTTATGAGCATTTAAACAAATTTCGGGCGAAATTTTGAAAAATTCATCATTTTTAAACGGGTTGAGATAAAAATCTAAAAAAAATTCAAAAATTTAAAAAGTTACTTGAAAATAAAAAAATTTTAATAAATAAAAAATGGTCGGGGTCACGGATTAGTCGGTTTGACTAGTCCGTGAGTCGGTAGGACTAGTTAAGAATTTCGTCAATTTTTATTTAAATACCCCGATTCCGAGTCTTATTCTGTTTAAGAAAACTTTTGGACAAATTTCATATATTAAATATAATCCCAGGGGGACTTGGCATATCGAACGCTATTTTATTGCATCACAAATGATTCACAATTTCCGTACAAATAATTCAGGTCTGTCATCCTAATTGCAAATATATACATACACATGCAAATATTTATACATATAAATATATATTCTGGCTATGTCAATTGTATCGATATAATTATACGTTACCTGTCACAATTTTCCGTACATGTACTATAACCCGTTATTATAATGTATGGAAATTAAATTCCATCGTTTTCCACATGTGTTTAAAAATAAAAAAACGATGAAAATTAATTCCCATGACTAATATAAAGATAGGTTGCATATGTATAAAAAAATTGTTACGTGAAAAAAAAAAGTAATAAAAACAGAATGTCGTAAATCGTATGTTACTTTGAGTTTGGTGAAATTTACTGATATACTGATATTCTCCGATTTATAATGTATGTAAAATATTTTGTATCTTTCACTCAGCGATTAATATGTTCAACTTGTGTTAAGATGTCTCGAAATATATTTTATTGACGAAAGTCTAGCTTGGCTTACAACCATTTTTTTTCTTAGGATAATTCATTTAGTAAATATGTTAATAGAAATTTCAGTTTTTTTAAATGGTATTTCTTCAGGACTTTTTTTTACTCAAACGGTCGAAAACAAAAATATTATTTTTTTATTATTTTATTATTCGACCAGAATTTCCTTGACTAATTGTTTAAACACACAATTGTTCAACAAATAATCAGACAACTAGTTTTTTTTGTCGTGTCGAATTTATTTGTTAATTTTTTTTTTTAATGACCGGAAGTTTTTCCAAATATTCTTTCTTTTTCGAATCATTTTTTTTCAAACCCTTAAAACGAAATAAAATTCAAAGAGTGATATTGTGGTAAGATTTAAGATCGACAAAAAAATTCAAATTCAAGAAAAACATTTTGATTGTTTGATCATAATAAAGACTAAATAAACTTTGAGTGCTAAAATAGTATATTTCTATAGCTAAATGTGCATTTGTACGTATTTCAATACTTAAATGATGATAAATTGCGATATTGGATTTGCAAATATCGCAATTTGACAATGTTGCAATTAACATGGGTCATAATAAAGACTAAATGAATTTTCAGTGCTAAAATCGTATATTTCTCTAGCTAAATGTACATTTATACGTATTTCAATACTTGGATCATGTCGAATGTGGAAATATTGTTTTTTATATGATACAGTATAATTGGAAACATAATTCACTAAAAAAAAAATATACGCTAATGAGAAGTAATGAAACAAACAGTAGCTATTCCGGCAGTACTACAACTGCCTTCTTCACAACTGCATTCTTAAATAACTGTATGATAAAACAAATGTATTCTGATACATCTTTCTTCTTAAGTATCTTCATTCTGATACATCTGCATTCTTAATTCATGAAAATAAATCTGTATTCTGATACATCTGCATTCTTAATTCATGCCAAAAATCTTCATTCTGATACAACTGCCATCTTTTACATCTGCATTATGTTACAACTCCTTTCAAAACAATTGATAATCGGAGTGCGCTATAGCACAATCAGTTACCTTTAGTCTATCCAGAGTAGATGATTAAACCTACGTAACTTTGTCAGTTTCACTCTCTGGCAATCACAGTTCACAATAAGCATGCTTCACAACAAAATAAGCTTATTAGTAATTAAATTGTGTAAAATATTCAAAAACAAGCTGGTATCTTGCCACCGCGAGTGCGAGAGAGATAGTTGCAAATTTCGAAAGTGAAATTCTTCGACACGGTTTGACCGATTACAAAAAGGCCCTGTCAGCCCATTTTTGCCATCGCCCTGCGTGGGCTGACAGAGCTTTTTTGTAAACGGTCAAACCGTATCAAAGAATTTCAACTTCGAAAATTCGAGGTGAGGTTAGGTGACTGATCCATCCTCTTAATCGGAAGATTAAATAACAGTGCATACCAATGTTAAATGAAGAAAAAAAACTAGTCAAATATTAAAGTTTTCGGCTTAAAAATGGCCTTATTACATTATTTTCCACTATCTGCGTTATTGAATATAATGGTATTGGAAAACATATTTTCAAATAATTAATTCTACTACGAATAGAATGTCTAGAGTTACTACAATTCTTTTTAATTTTGATCACCGAAATAACTGGAATATTGAGAGTTTATCCGCAAGTATTACTGCAAGAGCTGAAGTGCTTTTGTTTTCGTAGCTACAAATGTCGAAATTTTTTCACTCTACTCTGCATAGACTGAAGATAACTGATCGTGCTATAGCGCACGCTAATTATCAATTGTTTTGAAAGAAAGAGGCTGTAGTAGCTTGAGGTATATACTGTACTGCATGCTAGTCAAATGAGTGCTAAATTTTCACAATTGTTTTATGCCAAGCTTAATGCACTATTCGAAGGTAGTATTAGTGGATTTATATCACAGATTCGTCAAAGAATAATCCATCATTTTTAACCGATTGCAATGCACCACGTCTTATTTTGTTCCTCAAGAAATCCTTCATGTATTCACCACGTAGATTTCTTCTAAGCCTAATCGTTCCACTGTTGCAGCCAATTGTTTATTTAGCGAAAAAAAATCTTTCATAAACAAATTGCTATAATTTCCAAACAAATAAACTTCGAAAAAATCTACATTGTGAATTCGTAAAGAATCTCTTGAGGAACAAAATAAGACGTGGTGCATTAAAATTGGTCAAAAAATACAGATTATTCTTTGAAAAGTCCCAATGAAAATCTGTCATAATGGAAATTTGCCACTATCAGTTAATGGTTTCGCAAATGTATCGTTATTAATATTTTTCTAGGTTAATTAGACATGTCATCTTACAAATTCACCTTCACTATGTATAATTAGTGCATTAAACTTGGTATTAAAATATTGTAAAGTTTTAGCACTCATTTGACTAGCATGCAGTACAGTATTTACCTTAACGGGACAGACCTAGTTAGAATTTTCGAAAAATCGATTTTTTTATTTATTTCATTTTCAAAAAGTAGAATCTCTTACGAACATTTTCCGCCCAGGTAAATGTAAATCGGACCATTATTCGCCGAAATACAAGACTTTGTAGCACGTCGTGTCTGAGCCATAGGTAAGCAGGTATAGCGGACTTCAAGTGCGTTTTTCTCGAAACCATGTTTTTGAAGTCGGTGATCACTGTAGCTCGAGAACGGCTTTACCGATCGGGTTGAAATTTATATCACTTCTTCTATACATGGTAGTCCTCCATATGAACGAAGGATTTTTTTTTTGGATAATTATTTTTATTTTTAATAGCAAAAAATGGAACTGATATTTTGGTCAAAAAAACACTTTTGACTTTTAACGGCCGCCATTTTGTGAAAAATGGAAATTTTTCAAAACCCTTCGTTCAACTGGAGCATTATATCATTAACTAAAAATCCCCTCCGTTTTTTTTGTTTCAGATGAGCCGTTGCAGCGTGAGCTTGATCACCGCAAACCGTGTTTTTTTTTTGCAACGTCCTCGGCAATTGACGGTCACCAGCTTATTTCGATATGTATTGCGTTGAAAAAATTGCAACATATACATTACATATGTATCTTTTAAACGGAAGAACTTTTGTTGTGAATTATTTTATCGTTTGACCAAAAAAAAAACGGAAAAAAGGCCTTTTTTTTGACATTCCAACTAGGTCTGTCCCGTTAATGCAGATGTAAAAGAAGGCAGTTGTATCAGAATGAATTAAGAATGCAGATGCATCAGAATGGAGATATTTTTGCACGAATTAAGAATGCCGATGAATAAGAAGGAAGTTGTAAAAGAATACAAATGCATCAGAATGAAGATTTTTTTTTATTAATTAAGAATCGAGATGAATAAGAAGGAAGTTGTAAAAGAATGCAGATGTATCAGAATACAGATTTTTTTCATGAATTAAGAATGTAGATGTATCAGAATGAAGATATTTAAGAAGGAAGATGTATTAAAATACAATTATTTTACCATATAGTTATCTAAGAATGCAGTTGTGAAGAAGGCAGTTGTAGTACTGCCGCTGTTCCCAAGTCGATCTCGCTTCAATGCGAGCAGGGACATTATCGCTTTCGCACCCGTAACAGTGTCATATGTTTATCATGTGAAAAAAAAAAATATAAAAATGCGCGGTATAAGCATCTGGTTGCGTTTGTCACTCGTTTAGAAATAAATCGGACGAATTAGTCAGACTTTCGTGGAGCGCTTGGATTGCGTGGGATGCGATGAGAAAAAAGGAATACAAAATATATCGCACGAACAAGGGATGTATACGAAAGCTGGCCTAGCGTTGTGGCTGAGTTTTCACAGTGCAGAGGCAGGGAAGACATAGCTTCGAAACCACGTTGAAAACTATGCGCCGCGAAGAAGGGAAGGAAGAGTGAGGAGGTGGAAATCGTGGCGAGTTTCGTGCACGATGTCTACTAATTTGTTGGGCTGGGAGTTTCGCGCGCCAAAAGAGGAAACCCGCCCTTATTTTGGCTACGAAGCCAAAAGCCAAATAGCTTCGCGTCGTACAAGTTGGTTGGTAATAAAACAAAAAAAAACCGCTAAACATTTTTTTATCTTCTTTACTCACTTTTTGTATGGCTAACTCAAACTTTGCAGTTTTTTAGTAAATTCGAAGAGTTCATATTTAATCGTAATTTTAGACCCGGACTAATTTTTATTTCGACAGTGTACGATTGACATTTTATAAACTATGCGTTTTTCTGCATTGTTTTTTATTGTTTTTTTTTTTTTTTTGAGGACTAGACTCCCATCTATGAATTCTATAAATTTAGGCAAAGATTAATTTTTCAAACCACGCACGTGTAGATGTGGAAAAATTAATATGTTAGTTCAATTCGTTACAGTAATTCACCGATTGTGAGCGGAAGTGCAACCATAAAAATCGCTGAAAATTAATAGAGCAAATTCAAAAAGCCTTCATTAAACAATAAAGTAATAATGAGTTAAAGAATAATTAAAAATAAAAAGCGCAATTCAATGACTATTGGAAAGAGAGTAAAACTGGAGTAAAGTTGTAATAAAAAATTACTTGGAATTGATTTCAAAATATTTTCAAAACCCAAAAGCGACCATTAAACTATTTCGGAGTCTTCAAAAGAATAAATCACCTTTCTTCGAAAGTAACATTTTTTTTAGACAACCCGTAGCATTAATAAATACTGAATAGGATAAAAATTGATGCTAAAAACCAAATCAGAGAAGAACTCAGGTGATTGAGAGTTTTTAATGTGGATTAAGCTCCGCCCTTTATGAACCAAGACAGATAAGGACGAACAATTGAGAGACGAAAGATTATACGTAGGGCAAAGAGCCAAACGACTCGAAAGTTTTGCCAAAACTGATACGCATGTATTCGAAAGCTTTCAGTATGTATTATACACATATATATGCTTAAAAATGTGTGTGTATGTACAAAAAGTATATATACATTTATGTATATTCATATAAATATAGATATATGTATAAATAGTTGTATATATGTATGAAAATGCATGAGTTATGCGTGGGTGTTGAACGTAGGAGGTTCTTCGACAAACCACTCCTAGATTTGACCCTCTCTCTGCTCGCCTCTGCCACTGAGGTTTTTCGAAAGCTCAAGCAGCCAAGAAATCAGTGGAAGTAAAGATGCTGTGGTAGGGAAAGCTGCGGTGGCCATTGGACGTCAAAGTTTCTGTTTTGCGTTGGGTGGTGAAGCACAAAGATCGAACGACTCATACACGAACTAAAATCTTTTGTGTGTGGGTGTGTTTTTCGTAGTTAGGGACGAAGATAGAGACATCACCCCGTGTCTCTCACACATTCAATAGAATATTCAAATGAATGTGTAGGACAGGCCTCGTAGTCTTTTAATGTGTCGAAAAAAAAGAGACACACGAAACGAGAGTGAATCTCAGAAACACCCAGATGTTCCTTGAGTTTGGCTCGTAGGCTTGAAGATTTGTACTCGCATGCTCATTAAGAACTTACAGAGATTGGCAACTCGAGGAAATCTCAGGAACGTTTCAAATTAATCTGTCGAAAAATGATTAGTTCATTTTTTTATTGGATTTGCAGAATTCGAAAAATTCGAACCCTTAGTTGGAATTTAAAATGTTAGAAAAAATTTTAGTTGTATTTTCTTTAGGGGTAGCTGAAAGTATAAATGAGAAGTTTGAATAATAAAATTCTTCGAAGATGCATTCAGTGGCTTTTTTTCGGAATATCCAAACTACAGATCGGGACTTTTCAATTTTATGCGACAAAATTTACCAAATCTGGTTGCATTGGACACATTTATGTCTATTTTTTTTTAAACTCCTATAAAAATAAGATAAAAATGTATATCGATAAAAGTGACTGCTTAAAATTACTCAAAACAAATATAAAAAAATAAGAACTGAAATATGATGACTTGCAACAATAATCATCATTGTTTAGAATAAAAATAAAAATAATTATGAATTTCGATCAAGATTATGAAGCAAGGACTATTGAAAATAACACTGAAAAATTACTCATTATTTTTATATACGTAGGTCGCTACAAAAGTTTTGTCACTCCTGAGCATTACCCCACTATGCAAGATCGCGACAAAACTTTTCTACTGACCTACGTATAAATTTGTAACTATTTTTTCTGACGCCCGAGCAGAAAAACGTCATTATTCTATTATTGTTCGTAATAATTAAGTGTATTAGCAACGAACCGTCTTCGTTTAATGTTATTTAAAAAATCCACGATTCAAGAAACCAAGAGCCACAATTCTAATTCTGATTTGCCTAAAAAAACAACAATTTTATATGAAAGCGTATTCGTATACAAAGCTGTAAGACAAAAGCTGTCACCGAAAGACTGAAAATCGAAAGGATCAAGAAGAAAAATGGAAAAAGGAAGCATATGAAAGGATTTTGCTGATTTTTGACGATTTTTAGTGGCACGTGGGTCTGGCCAATGGCTGTCGAGTGGGCAATGGTTAGAAGATGTTTAAGTAAATGTAGCGACGTGGTTGCGAGAAAAGATGGTTGAATGTGAGTGCCAAAAGGCGAGAGCGAGAGGGCAAAGTGTGTAGGGGCTGTTGAGAGAAAAGCGAGACGCGGATATAGACGAAAAGAGATGGGAGAGCTTGAGAGGGAGGAGAATTACCGTGGACTGAGGGAAAGAGGCTGAGATCGTAGGGACATTATTTGTATATATATATACACATATTTATGTGGATTCACACATGTGTATTCGAGCGAGAAAACGTAGAAGCTTGAGAGAGAAAGAGACTGATGGACCGATGATAAGAGCTTGAGGCAGTCACTCGCGTGGTGAACGTCTGTCCGTCGGTACGTCGTCGTCCACCTCCTCGTTGCTCCATCGTCTCCTTCTTCCTTGTCGTTGTTTCTTGCACCCTTGTTCGAAAAGGCTCGATTAAAACCCTCCGCCTTATACCAAACTTACTTTAACGATATCGAAATGAAATTTCCTCTTTCCACCCAAACTTGACCTTGCCAATCCCGTCAACGTATCCCGATCGAGGTGACAAAGTCTCCTGTTATCGCTTCGCTTTTTGCTCACTATACAATCCTTTGAAATTCAGTGAGGAAGAAATATTACCGAGATAATGTACAAGCTCGACGGATTCTTGGACAAATTGTACTTGGCGAGATACAGCAACGATGGTGGTCGTTACATTCTTCTTCCCTTCTTCCCGATAAACCGTCTTTACAATCGTTGATTAAGAGACAACCATTTTTTTCGCGATTTACTCAATCCCTTAAATTCTCGTTTTTCGATGATTTTTGTTGCCAAAAATAAATATCCGGGTGGATTCACGGCATGGATTGTGTGTTATGAGTGCAGATAATCACGTATAATTATTTTATCGGATTTCTTTACATGGTGAAGTACTGCAAAAAAGAAGAAATTGAGCTGAACGATGAACCGATGAAGATTTTTCGTAGTTTGATATAAATATTCATAAAATCTACGCTGTGGTTTTCAGTGATAAAAGTGGACGAATAGTTCGATTTTTAAACTCGCCACAGAACAAGAAAAATCGTGATTTCTCAATACCGATTATCGTTTGTTTTAATTATCTTTTTTGTTTGAATTACTTTGAAAATTAAGTGCAATGTCGAAGGAATTGTTGCGTAATTATTAAGGGAAAAGTGTTTTTTAAATGGAAATGTGGATTTAAGTATCGACGATGAATACTTGTGTGAAAAAAGTGCGAGATGATAAGGAAAAAAGCGACGAGGTTCACGACGGTTTTGCGTTTGTCAAAATAATTTAAATATTTTTTGGCCGTAAAAAAAGTTTGTTCGAATTTTCATTGAGTGCATCAATTCGGTCGGAATCGTGCTTTCGTTGGGAAATAAAATGATGCAGCAACAACATGATCCGAGACATGATTTAGCGACGGATTGTTGCTACCAGCAATGGCCGTCGCATCATCATCATCAACATCATCTTCATAATAACAATCAACATAATCATCATCAGCAACAACAAACTGAACAAGTTTCTGCTGTACCATCCCCGATGCAACAAATGGAAGGTACAAAAACGCTTCAAAAAATCTACTTTACTTTCGTTTCATTTGGCATTGAAATTCCCTTAGAACGAGTCTTAATCAACGTTTTATTAAAAATTAAATCAATTGGCTTAAATGATTGGTATACTGAGAAAAAAAATTTGTTCATCGAACTAATTCCATTTTGTTGGACGAAAAATTGGTGGATCCAACAATTTTTTGTTGAATGGCAAATGATTTAGTTTATTCAACTAAATCATGAAAATTTCTTGTAGATGAATCAACTAAATCACCGGAGTCAAATGATTTTGTTCGAACGACTGGTACCATTTATTTGCTTACGCATACTTTTTAGTTGCTTCAATAAAATATTTGTTCGAATCTCAATTACCAAATTGATTAAACGGTAATCGTTAGGACGAATAAATGAATTAGCTTATTTGGATGATATTTTATTGCATTAACATTAATTTGTTTGGCTGCACCAAAGTTTTGTTGGTTCAGCCAATAACTTATTTCAACATTCACAAATTATTTTGTCTTATATCAAAAATATTTTGTTGTCCGTATCGAACTAAATATTTTGGTTGAGAGAAACGAATTTTTTTTCGGTGAAAAAATGTTTGTTATGACAAATAAAAAAATTTTTGTGATTCGTCAATCGAAAGCTTTGAAATTCAGGTAAAAATGTTGATTCTCTCAGAATTGATTGAACATTGCTTTTTATCAAAAGTATTTTTTTTTTACGATCTATCGATTACTTGATTTTTTGATCCTAATTTTCAATGAGTGTCAAAAAGATTTAAGCAATTCTTAATTTAAAATATCGAAACATTTGGTTATATCAAAATAGATGAAAATACTTTTACAATTTAAGGACTACAAAAAATGACTTTTCCTGCATCAATTACAAACGGACGAACTTTCTTTCGGATAATTTTTTCACCAAACTCTTGTAATTTGTCTTTAAGGGTGCATGATATATCAAAATTGTGATCTAGCGAAGATAGAATTGAATTTATACTATGCAATCGTTGAAGAGTAGAATTGTTGAATTAAATTAGCCGTTGAAAGCCTTAGAGCGGTGCTTGATAATTTTATCACTGCTGGTTTGCTTCACTCCTGGGTTAAAGATCTTTCGCGTAATACAGTGTGCTGAAGAGTTGAATGACCAAAAAGCAAGACTCATATCCCGAGGATTTTCCATCTACCTATTTTCTTCTATTTCTCTCTCCCTCTCTTTCGTTCATGACATTCTATCCTCCCTTTACAGCACACCTACGAATGATCGCTCCGATATCTCTGACGAAACGTTGCCGACAATTTGTCCAACAATGCGTTGATGGATTTTTACGACAATCAAAATACAATGAAAACGAGAACGACGTAGAGAAAATCTCTCTAATGAAAGATTTATTCAAACTTAACTGATTTTCACAAACCGACTTTCGTTCGATATAAAAACTATTTTTTCTTTACTTATTATTTATTTTCTGCAGCTAATCCCAAAAGATAATTGAACAATGATTACAATCACTGTCTTTAAATCACTATTTTTCGATGCAAGCTCGTAAGAATCTAAACAAACGTTTTTCTTCATTTTACCTTCTTCTTCTTTCTTCCCTGATTAGCTTCAAGCGTAAATTTCTCAGAATTTTCATTCTTTTAGTCACCATTTTGATATGCAAACCCAAACAGTTTTTGTTCCCCATTTTTGTTACCCTTTCTCTCTTTTTTCTTCAACTAATCACAAGCGATGAATAAACATATGCCCGCAGTCCCTTTTTTCCAACCACCATTTTCCGAAGCAAAAAATGCTTGAGGAAACTTGGAAAAAATAAATAGTCTTGTTCGTTGATTTAGCTAAATCGGTGTGCGAGTAATTTTAACTTTGTCCCAGGTCCAGAATCGCGAGAGTCTCCACTTTTAATTCTTTTATTAGCCGCGACCGAGTTTCGTTTGTGTTTTGCGTGTGTGGTATCCTCATCCCCGGGTTGCACTTAACGAGAACAGTGCTGTATGCTACAGTTTCATTGCATTCTCGTTAAAGAGGGTGATGTGTGGAATCGAGACGACAAAACGAAACTACCGAATTTATACCTGATGAAACTTGCACCGCTAAGGATTCGCGTATTTATTTTCTCGAAGAGGTCTAAAAAAACAACTAAAACTTTCAAGATATACTTCACATTCGGACATTTGAACAGTGTATTTATTATCCGAGCATGAAGCATCAACGCAATTTATACCTCGTGACTCTTGACTTCTGAGCAATGTCGTTTAGGATCTTCTACTTGGTTTTACCGATTCAACACTTGAATTATGAACCCCTTAACGAAGATGTATTAAACGTCTTGCATTTATTCACGATTACCCATGTATATATAGCTCTTTTTATGCCCAGACTCGTGTACATGATTTTTGAAAATCTTTCGATCGAAATATGCAAGCAAATGAAACAAAATCGAGCAACGATTTCAATTTTTTTATTTTAATTCCTTTTTTAATTTACCTCGTAACTTTGGTATCTAAAAACAAAAATTTGTATGTTTTTTGTTAAAGAAGTGTTAGAAATCGAGGAGATTTGAATCAAAATTACATGCACTTTTCCCCACGTCACCGGAATATGGTGTTTTCAATATTTTATGGATCTATTTGTCAATATGTGTTTTATTTCTTTTTACCAAGGACTTCATTTTATTTTTAATGGAATTGAAATTGTTATTTAATAATGCTTGTGAATACTTATTTAGACACGAGATGTTTTCAATTTCGATTTTAATGTCAACGTGTACGGAAATTTAATTTTTTCCAGATATCATTTGTGCAACTAATGAATATTAATCAAGCTCACTTTCTATTGAACTCAATCAAAGTTATTTAATTATTATTTAATGTGAATTTTAGTTAATAGTTTTTTTCTCAGTTTGGGTTATTTACTCAAATTTAAGTTATTAATTCATCGATGTGAATACTTTCGTTAATTAAACTGTTTCTTTTTCCTTAAAGCATGTTTACAAAGTGCTGGCCGAGCAAAACGTTCGCGAAGTCCGAGTCTCGTACCGGACACGTCTCTTTCGCCTCATGTATCTTCAGCGATTTCTTCGTCATCCTCATCGATCGATACACGAAATGATAGCAACAATAATCATCACCGTCACGAGGATGTTACAAATTCGTCGTCGATCGAGGAAAACAATTCTAAACGACCTCTTCACCCTGCTCTTGTGGGTACTGGTGCTGCACTCGAAGCGAGACCACTTTGGGAAGAATTTCATCAACTTGGGACCGAAATGATTGTCACTAAAGCGGGTCGCAGAATGTTTCCCACGTTTCAGGTATTTACGTCGATATTTTTTTATCAAAATGTTATTTGTATCAACGAATATTATGTTTCAAATTATTTTAATTATTTTGTAATTGATAGATGTGCCAAAATACAAATATGAGAATAAAATATAAAAGAAGAATTTTTCAAGTGTCGAGTGATTCTTGATCTTATCTCAATGATTCCGTGTGCCTATTTTTTTCTCCTTCTTTCTCTGAAGTGTCGACTTTTCGGACTGGATTCAAACACGGACTATCTTTTGGTCATGGATTTCGTGCCATGTGACGACAAGAGATACAGATACGCTTTTCACAGTAGCGCATGGGTGGTCGCAGGACGAGC